>JBAFWW010036085.1:15120-34096 GCA_036873685.1 Agapornis canus
GAGGGGCCGCCCGTCGCCGCGCCGACACCGCCACCTATTGGTGCCGGCTGCCGAGAGACACGGCAGGCCGGGGCACCGGCCCCTGGCACCGCAAATGGCAGCTCCGCGGAATAAACGCACAGCCTAAAGCCCTGCCCGCTTCGGCAGCCACAGGGCAATGAGCAAGACCGATGCGCACACTGATGCGCGCTGTAGCTAACTGCTCTGAGCTCCTACAGACCTGATCAAGCAGCAGCAGCAATCCCTCTTTAGCCCTTACACGAGCCTTATTAGGCCGTGAAACCACTTAGAAAACAACATTCATCCATCAGCTCATCCACAAAAAGAGCACACAGCACAAACGTGCAGATTTCTAATAACCCAGCTGATATTCTTCCACAATAACAGGGGAAAGGCCTATTCACTCATTTTTAGGAGGCACCCTATGACACTTAATTTAGGAAACATACTTCTGCCACCCAGCTGTGGTGTACTTCTCAACAGATGCACACTCTTACATGTCCTGAACATAGACACTATGGTCACAGCCTGTCCCAGCAATCCTCCCTACCAGTAACAGGTTAGGATACAACCCAGGGCTGAATTAGCTCACCACTAAACACTGCCACAAGAAAGAACACTATTTCTAGATCTGCACTTTATGAGGCATTATACAACTTAACAGCATGAAAATAAAGTAAAAAACCAACTTGTTCTCTATAGCAAACTTCTCCAGAACTACCAGCAGCAGACATGTCACAGGTGCTGCTCCCAGTGAAACAGGAAAGCCAGGAGACACAGGATAATCATCTTAAAGCTAAATTTACCATTTACGTATCTGCATCATCCTTCTTAGTTTATTTATGTTGTCCTACCCTACTATTCCTTCATTCAGTAATGCCAGCAGAGTAGTACAAACTAATCCTATTCACAAGAGAGGTCACATTTAAGAACTGAGCTCCTCCCAGCCGCTCTCCTGACACCACATAAAATGCACATCCCACGAGGGCACAGCTCTCATCCTTGGGTTGATGGTACCTGGGGAAGGTGCACAGGACAGCACCACACAGGCTGAAAATTAAAACGAGTTTTTAAAACAAAACCCTTGCCTGTATTGACTTAAAAACTTAATAGCAAGTAAACTAGAAGCAATACATTAAAGTACACACATCAGGCTCCAGCTTCCTGCCTCCCAACAGACCAACACCTATAACCATACACTTCAACTAACCCCTTTCTTTGCAGGGGTTACTTAATACACACAATGGTACTCACAGAATCAGTTATGTTGCAAAAGACCTTTAAGACCGTCAAGTCCAACCATTACCCCAGCACCACCAAACCATGTCATTAAGGATCTCATCTACACAGTATTTGAATGCTTTCAGGAACCATGATTCCAGCACTGCCCTTGGCAGCCAATTCCAATGCCAAAGCACCCTCTCAGTGAAGAAATTTTTCTCAATATCCAATCTCAACCTTCCCTAACGCAGCTTGCAGCCATTACCTTCCAAGTCCTATCACTTGTTACTAGGGAGAAGAGACCGGTGACCTCCTCACTCCATCCTCCTTCCAGATAGTTATAGAGAAGAAGCCATTGCATTCAGTGACTGTGAGCTGTTAAAACAGCTCCAAAGCACATCATCTGTATGGAATCTGTATCAACTCTTGCCCTAGACTTGATCTAAATTAATGTTTTATAAAACAGAGTTGGGATGGAAAATCAGCAATGTCTCAAATGACTTCTCACCGTGGCAGTTACTCAGGACAAAAACTGCAGCTGTTCATAAGTTCAGGGGCAATCTCCATCCTTTGAAGCTCTTACAATGGAACAGGGCAGAGTAGGTGTGAAAACCAAGTCCTATCCTTGCTAATCAAGTCCTTATAAAGTAACTTCCTTGAAGACAGCACACTCACATGCCTGACAGGGACTGGAACGCCTGCTGTGGTGTTGCAGGACAGATATTTGTACATATTTTCATTGGTACATGTAAAAATAAAGTCATGGATACATTCCAAGATGACTGTTGCTGCTGCCATAACGACTGGTAATTATTAAATGCCATCATTCTATTTATGACAAAAATGGTATGATTCTAAGACAAAATTAACAGTAAGAAACACTGCCCTCTTTAATCTATATTACTGTATCTTCATTAAGAAATACAGGTGTCATCCTAAGTCCAATCCCCACTAAACTCTAACCATCCTCCATTAGCTTCAGTGAGCTTTCAGCAAATTCCTGCATTTATTTTTAGATGCCTACAAGCAGAGTTGTGATTCAACAGAAAGCTGTCAGCTGCGTAAGTAGGACTGCATGTTAATGTGCATGCTGCTTTGCCCACCCCATAAAAAAGCAAACCAAAAGTGCCCCTTCATGGCTGAGAAAGCTCTGAGCTTTCCAAGCCAGCAAACAAACCCCATGTTTTTCATCCCTAAAATTGGGGGGGGGGGGGGGGGGTGGGTGGTGGAAGGGAGACACCACTAATCTCTGGTGTTCTCACCTCGACACCCCATCCTCTGCCTGATAAGGACAGAGACAGAACTCCACATTTAAAGGTTAGGGTTTTGTTGTTGTTTTTAAAAATATATATTATTTGTGGAATCAAACTAGCTATGGACGATATAAAGAAAATAATCTTCCAAAGTCCCTTTCCCCTTGCTTGCTCACCGATTTGTCTTCCCTCCTGCCTTCTGCGCTAAGACATTCCACAAGCACTTCATTTAGATTATGCCTAGTCCCTTACAGCACTAGAGGAGACTCAGGATGACTACTGTGTTACTCAGAACCTAACCATCTCTCTTAACACCTCATTAACAGGTACCACACGATATTAGACTCCTGCAAAAGCTTACAGTCTGCAGTACTAGTAGAAGAGGTGAGAAAGACTGCAGAACTCCTCACTTCTGTAAAGCCTACTGGCTCTGCACTAGCCTGGATCACTTCATACCCCTGTCAGCCCTGGATAGGAGATAAGGGACATCAGTTGAGAATCCCCGGATCACACACATCTGTGGAGCAACCCCAGGTGTTGACAAACTGCATGAAATAATAAAGACTCAAGATGCGTTAGTGAGAAACATGCAAGGCAGAATACAATGTACTGCTGAGCAAGCAGCTCATCATCATCTTTGATCCTCACATAAATTAACTGCTGAAGTCAAAGACTTTTTAGAAGGCTTCACCTTTTGTAGTGCTTCAGTTCTTAAACACTGTTTCTCCCACTAAATATTTTCCTCTTGTCTCGATTTAATTATGCTAAGCACTTGAAAAAAGTGCCTTTTATCTTAAGCACATAATGAGGTAAGCTGCAGCACAGAACCATTCTGTCTCTACTCAAGTCTGGGTTGGCACATTTCTGTGTGCCCGCTAAATTATTTCACTTAAAAAAATAATCTTTCAAGTACCTTGACAATGTACGTGCCCTTTAGATGTCAGCGTTAAAAGCCCTAGACAAGCATCTCCTGACCTTAAAATACATCTGGTCTTTCGACTATGTTGCAAAGAGACCACACCAGAAGCTGTATCAGAAATGGCAATTCCTGTCACAGCACGGTTTCATCTGACACTACAGACATGCTCAGATCCTGTGAACTCCAACTGCAGATTTCAACTACAAAATAAGAGTAATTAAGAGGTTAACAGATAATCATCTGTTATTTACTCAAGATTACAGTAATTAAGTTTGTACATGACATCTGCCTTTACATTTCACTTGGCATCTAAAAATGCCTGAAAATTAATAAATGTAAAACTATTTGTGTGTTGACAGCAACATGTCCCCCCAGTATCAAACTCATGCAAAATTGCTCCAAACTAGCAACATGAAAAGGAAACTGGCTGCAGCTGACATCAAGAACTAAAGGATTATTTATTTCAATAGGCTTTAATTTCTTTATCTCAGTAAAAGTGTAAGACAGGCTGCAGAAGCCGCCCAATGAATGTTTTCTCCTATAGTGAGTAATTCTGGTTTTTAACAGATTAAGGACTGAAAATTCACATTCAGATAGTCTAAATAAAGACCACAGAATCTCAGCCAACTTCCTTTGCCAGCCCCAAACCTGTAGCTGGGATCTTGATTTAAAGAAACAGTTGAGAACTTACTGTTCAGCTCCAAATGCTAACATGTATTTCATTTCTAGTTTGAATTCTGCAGATTTCAAGTTACGTACCTCTTCTAAATTGAAGAACCTCTTGCTACCAGATACTAGTCTATCAGTTTCCCTAAATAAGCACTTTTCCTCCCCTACAGTGAAGTTATTTGCTATATTTTTTGCTATATATGTTATTTGCTATAATTTGCTCTGCTATGAACTGGGTTTTAGTTCTATGAAAAGCAGATAAAAGGGAACGCTACAGAAGACGTTAGTGAAATGAAGTGCTCTATTTGTAAACGTGTTTGGGTGGGGGTTTTTTTCCAGATGTGCAAGCATAACTAAACAAGCATTCCGTGGAAGGAATACATACACCCTACTGGGGCTTTGGAAATAACCTGACAGTATCTCTGATCACAAGAAGTATCACGCTGTGCATTCTGCACAGACGACAGAAGGCTGCATTTTAAAGCAAGAAGATAACCATGTAAGATCAAAAGACAAACAAGGAGCAGTTCTCACTAGCTCCTCTGAGGATATTCTCTCGCTTTTACAGGTAACTAATTTCTAAGTCAACCCCATTAAAACAATTTAATGAGATTTATAATGATTCTACCAGTTTTAATGTTGACAGAATAAAACATAAGGTTTACATAACATCAGGTACCTCAACACAGACAGAGATAACCCATTCTCTATGAAAGAGAAATCCATAAGCAAGTATGAGACATCTTACAGCTGGTTTGATGCTTGGAGAAGGGTATGTGACACCCCCTTTCCTGAGACTACCCACAGTTGACCATCTAGCAATACAGCTGGGGTGCAGTACCCTGTTTTGTGCACATCTGTCAAGTTCCAAAGTCTCCTCAGAGTCAGGCAAGGTCTATCTCTAACTGAAAACCTGAAATTGCAACCAGATGCTACACCACCTAAATTCAAGGAGCTATAAATTTGCAATGACATCTAGTTTGGCAATCACAGGCATTGCTAAGTTTATATCCAAGATTAAAGTGAGTGAAAAATTTAACGTTATTGGATGCAAAAGCCCTCCTCAGCATCCCATAAACTGCCCTTGACCAAGGTCTGCAAGTGGAAAAAGATCCACCAACCACGTTAACATCCTGAAAGTTTTAAGTGAGACGTCTGAGCCAGGAATTGACTTTCTTTCCTCCATAAAGCTGCCCAGAACGTCACCCTGCATGCTGACACTGTCCCCAGGATGGAAGGGGAGAAAAGAAACGTTTAGTGCCATAAAGCAGCATATGTAGAAAAGGAATAGAATGTTACAATCTAAGTTTCACTAGGCATAGCATGGAGCTGAAAGTAAACCTTCCTTTATGTGAAGTTTGCTTTAAATAATTTTAGATTTAACTCATAAAAAGAGGCTGAATTCCCTGAATTGTATGCAAAGCACAGCTTTCACATGCAATGCTTTTCTTAAAGCCAAGGAGAACACGTTGAGGTAAAAAAAACACACCAGCCTTTAATCCCACTTGTTCTAACTGTACAACAGACTTTTCAACCACGTACTCCAAAAGAAGAAGAGGGGAGGAAAGAAAGTCACTGGAGCATTTCAAGTTGCACCTAACATAACAAAAGAGACACAGCAAACACAGGAAGTGGTTTGGCACAGTGACATGTTTGGAAAGCTGAAGTTCTCTGTATTAAACAGCATCTCTGACCCCGGAGGGTCTCTGGGACAAAGACATCCATCCACCCCACCCTGCCTTGATGGCACACAGTGGGATTTAGTCATCAAACTAAAAACCACCCGGTTTAACCTGGAACTGAGAAGGGTCATCTCTGGCTGGCTTGGTGGGGGGTTTAACTTTCAATATTTTCTATTTCCTTAAGGCTGCAGGGAAGTCACACCAAGTCACACAAAATGGGAACTGTCTTACTGACCCATGATAGCCATGGAAGTGGGAGGTGGAGGACCATACATCCCACCATTTCCCCTGTCTCCAGCCCCCTGCAAAGCCTAAACCCCTTACACTTTAACTACTTAATCCTTTCTTTTCTCTTTTCCCACCTCCTCCCCTTTTTCCTAATTGCTCCCCTTGAAACTGTACTTGAAAATCTTGGATCAGTTAATAACTTAGTCCACTTACTAAGAAATCATTTATACTGTGGTAACAGCTGGCCTACACTTCTCACGCAATATCATTTTCCCTTTGATGGCCACTTTGATGCAACACTTGAAATTAAGCCTGTATTTCCCACAGAAGTATTATCACACTAGAAGCCAACTCAGAGTTGCTAGGAACAAAGCCAAAATCCCTGCAATTAACCAGTGTTGTCACTGGTCTTCAGGAAGTTTGGAATGAAGTTCCTTACTCCAGCTTCTATAGAAAATAACAAAAACAGTCAACAACCATCAAAGGAAAAAAGTACAGAAACAAAAGTTAAGGTAAAACCACAGCATGGGACCAGAGCACCTGGGAAGTGGCATACAATCTGACATGAACGACCATGAAGATCCACCTCTGCTCAACTTCTGATGTGGCAGATCATTCACTAGTACCCTCTGTTGTGCAGAGCCATTTCTAAGGCCTTCTGTTAAATAATAACAACCTCCCAACACCGCAGCTAGTTTACAACTGTAGTAGAAAAGAGACAATAAGGTGAGAGTTCAGGGCCGCTTTTCTTCCTCAGCAAATACATTAAGACCTCTCTTCACCCAGTTACCCATTGAAACTCCTACAACTTCAGTCTCTTTGCAATCACTGGCAAACGGCTTCTAAGGTATTAACAGTATCGATAAGTAGATGAATGACTCACAGATTAACTCCCCTGACTCCAGTGTGTGTATATTACACAAATCTGTAATACCCTATTTCCCAATTTCTAAGTGGTCAAACACTCCACTGCAGTTGTGCCTCAGCTCACAGCTTATCATCATTTGGTGACTTCCCAAAAAACAGAGAAAATTCAAGACCTGCTGTCCCATCCAAGCAGAAGTGTACTTTAATAGGCTGAATTCACTCCAATGTATTCAAAGTCATTCCATTCTGAACAGAAGCTCGCATTTATAGGAACTACAGAAATCAACTCCACCTATTCAGGAAGCATGGGGGCAATAGCCAGAAACCCTTTAAGAATGTGACCTGATTTACCAGATTCATTGTACATCAGTGTATCCCAAAGTCTTGTTCCCCTTTGTCAACCACCAAGTTGGGCATTTGCTGGACTGCTTCCTGCCTAGCCTGTGCTTTGCCTTCACTTCCTGAGGATATGAGAGGAATCTCATGTATGCTCATGTTTTAACTCAATACGGTGCTGAGAAGCAGGTGTAGCTAGACTCTGGAACAGGAAAGTACTCCTAGGCTTCTTAATCCAGGGACAGAGTCATTCACTTAAGAGACACAAATCCTGCTGACTCACAAATGCAGAAATCCCAACAGAATTATCTCTACCCAAAGCATTCACTCTCATGCTGAAGGAAGGAACTGTAGAGAAATACTGATTTGAAACAGAACGCAAAGTACCTGGGAAACTACCTAATACTATGAAATGAGGTGTGCTTAAAAATGACTTAACATTACCTAGAGACAGGTAAATAGATGTTTTAATCTGACCTGACTGTGCCTTACGGCTTTAGAGAGCTATTGCCCACCGTAGCACAACACCTTGTTCCTGCAAACCAAAGAGAACAGTCAGGACGCAGATGTGCGCCAGCTCAGCATATTTTGAACATGTCCCTGGAGCATCTTCTGGGTCAGAGACTGCAAATGGCTGGCACAGGTCCACATCATCTACAGAAGGCACATCTATCCTGAAGTCCTATCTCTCCTTCAGGCGGGATTCAGCCCTCCCCTACCCTATTGCTCCTCTAAAAGAACCGCAGGTAGCCTGAAACCCTTATGCTCCACAGGGCTTCATCTTCTGGCTTACAAACAGAGATCTCGAGACTGTTGGCTCCGCAGTGGCCACACACCACTGACATTTAGCCACCCTTGAGCCAGGCATTCTGCAAACAGCAGAACATATAAACTTAATCTTTTAATGCACAATGTGCAAAGGAAAGATTACAGCATATTATTTCATACCTATCCAGTATGTAATAGTCTACATGCAGAGTTGGTTAAATTTATGAGTGGCATTCTGTTTATGAAGCAGTCCTGTCCAGTCCCTAATACTGCTCATGGTTGTTTTCTGGTGGATATCCACCTAAGATAGGTTTCATTAACTGTTCCAAGAGTCTTTTATACAAAACAAGGTCTGATCTCATGTACACACAGTGTCAGGCACCTAACACTTCTTGAAAACAATTACCTCATCCTCCAAAACATCTGTCATTAAGATAACCCCTCAAACCTCTGTGACTAAAAAAACCCAAAAAAAAGCCTCAAAACACACACACACACACCCCCCCAAACCAAAACCCAACCAACTCCAGTACCAGAAGTCTGAGATGAGTAACCTACTTAGTAACACATGAGAGTCAAAAACATCTCCCAGGTGTATTTCCTCATTGTCACATAGGGTGTTAGCCCAGATGCCCAGTGACCACTCTTCTACACCGTCAACACCGTGAGCTGCCACACTGCTGTCAGGGAACAGGAAGGGGAGAAAACCCCTGGTGCAAGCAGGACAGGATAGAAAGCCCCTCTTGCAGTTCCTCCAGTGGAGCCAGGGAACCACTGCTGCCAGTCCCATCTAGTGCAGAGGACAATCCACCTCTTCCAAAAACCACTCTGGGCAGCCTCCCATCAAGGAAGGCATCACCTGCTCCCACACAAGGTACAGAACAGGGGAATTCCTCTCTGTCTCTTCCCAGCTACTACTGCTAATTGCTAGAGGCCCTGGGCAGGCAGGCAGCAACATCAATCAGCAGCTCAAGTACAAGCAATCATGACAGCTGTAAACAAAAATATTTGTAAATGAATGTCTGAGTCACAGGGTAGCACTGCTGCAACTCAGATAGGCTCCTGCTTTTAATTAGTTTGCCCAAACCAGTTTTTCAGCCCTATTTGTGAAGAACTCAGCAGTTTTAAACAAGCTGCTAATAAACTGAACTGGGTAGAAAGGAACCACTGAACCAATTCAGAGATTGGGGATGGGAGAATTTACTTGGCTACTGATAGACTGAAAGATGTCAAGGTACTTGACAGGACCTTTGAGATCCTTGGAAGCACTGACACATGATTTGCGTAAAAAAATACCTTTAAATGGGAAAATACCAGGTGTCAGGGGCTGACATTTTTGTTTACTTGTTCATATTAGAGTACCTTTATTTAGTATTTGCCTAATGATGAACTAAAGCCTTTTAAAACTAATAAGAACTAGTTCAAACATAGTGGGTTTTCTGTTCACGTAGAGACTGGATGCCCTTCGCTAAGGTATACTTTAAACAAACTGAAGTTACTGAAGTTCAGATAGGGATGACCTAGATATAATAGCACAAGACAGTGTTGTTCCGTATTGCTCACTGCCTTCAGTATTGTTCACATATTTTAACTAAGTACAGCTCATCGCAGCCATCCCAAGAGTTAGCAGGTGCACGCACTGGTGCTTTCTTCCAACTGATGCCATAACCAAGCACCTTCTGACCTGGTTTCTTTTGCCCCTCCAGGCTTAAATCTTCTGCATTTCCAAGTAAGTTTCAAAAAGGAATAAGGATGTTGCCATAAAACTGGATATTCAGTAAGAGTATGGAGAGGTGCTGACACACACCAGGTCTCAAGCAGACACAGCCACCTGCCTGTGATTCCACCCTACAAGAGAAGTAGATGCTCTTGGAAACCCGTATGATCACCTATTTCCAGCTGCCTGGTGCTGGACAAGTCCCCACAGCACAAAGCATTAGGGCTCACATTTCCAAAGCACCCTGGCAGAGCTCTAGGGCCTAAACTCTAGATCTTGGACTTCATTCTGGCAGCCAAACTTAAAATGGAAAAAGTATAGTGTTTTATTTCATTAAGAGAAACAGCTCTTCTCAGTGTACTGTCAACTGCCCTTGACCAAGGCTGCAAGTGGGAAAAGATCCACCCCGACAGATTTAAATCAGATGCCTGACCTGGGAATCACACTTATTTCCTTCGGAACACTGCACACAGCTGCACACTCTCTCAAAAGAGATTCTGTGCCTAACCCAGAGACAGCCAAATGCTTCACTGGATTTGCCCAAGTGTTCAGTAGAATCAGTTTGCGAAAGAAAATACAACACATGCAACTAGCCGAGAATAGCTTCAAGAGAGGTTAAAGTTTGTCCTTTGTATGCAATGTATGGTGACATGACAGTAAGCCCTAATTCACAGAAAAGCAACTAGGACAAAATCAGCACCTCTGCAAGAGAAACTAGAAGAAAACCAAAGGAAATGAGAAGTAAACAGGAAGCAGCTTGCTGAGCAGGAATACAGGAGAAATCACCCCAATTTTCTGTATAACAATTGTGGTTTATGACTAGAGGTGCTACAACATGCTGCTATGTGCATCAGTAAAAATCCACTAGCAGCAAAACCTCTTCATAATGCAGAAAGGTTAAAAAAAATTACATATCTACTCCATCACACTTTTTTCATTATACATTTTGTGGAACAGACTGGTTTCTGGTAAGAAACAATCTTCTCAATATTACCTTTCTTGTTCAGTAATATAGAATGGCACAGGTCATTGCTGTATACACACACTGCTGAAGCATAACACACCATTTGTCATATTTCAACTGCTATTATAAAAGGTTTCCATTACACTGGTTCCTCAGGCAGTCAGATGAATTAATTTAGTATAATTTTTAACATTCACCTGAAAGTTCAAGCATGTTTTCAGAAACTAAGAAAACAGGGGGTTAAATTCTTAAAGCTTTTCAATGTGTAAGTTCGTATTCTTTAAAGAGGCACCATTCAGAGAGGAAAGCTATCCTCCACAGGCAATACCACAAACACAACATGACAAGAGCAGTAAGTGGAATGTATTAACTGGTATTTGTCAGAACTTATCATGTAAGAGAAAGGTTTTGGGATTTGAAGGGTGTGGCGTAACAAAAGCACCAGTTCAGAGATCAGAAGTTATGCACAACACATTCTGTGCTCCTCCCACAGAAGGGTATTTGCCTTTGTTACACAGAAAAACAGCAACTCTGCAACATGAAGCGTCAGGACATTTCCCCCCTCACTGTCATATATTTTAGCTCAGTAAAATAAGTCTTCCCATTCACCAAGCTACTCAGTATTTCTTTGAAACACTAGAAAGGAACCAGCTTAAACCCATGCATTTTGTATTTCACTGTTTCTATAGAAAAGGAGGTTAATAAACGTAACTTGCAAAAGACTAAGGTGTATTTCAATGCCTCTGCCAACATTTAGCAAGACTGATTTACCAAAGTTCTCTTTATGCACCTGACAAGACAAAAGATAGTGTATATTATGTAGGGAAAATATTTGAATGAATAAGAACTTGTTTGATAGGTTTCAATCCATGTTAAAATTCTCTTGTTTAACATTATGTCATCTCAGACTTGGAATATTAGGAGTAACATCTTATTGAAAAAAGAAAAGTACTGTAGCGGTAGATGTTTTATAATATGAATTAAATATCGTAGTAAACTTATTTCAAGACATGAAGTTTTTTTCAGTGAATAAGTAAACCACTCCATATGACACAGGACTCTCAACCAGCACGATACTCCCAGCTTGAAGCAGTTTGAAATAGCTAACAAGTGCCCAGCACCTTGGTTTAGAAGCATTTTTAGGGACTTGCTCAAACAAAAGAGTTTCAGAAACCATAAAAAAAAAAAAAGGCAAGTAAATCAAGCATCTAAAAACTAAAACCTTTGTAAATACCTCTTTAGATGTTGCTCCAGTTCCAAGAATAACACTTTCATGGCTATTCGGTCAGATCCTTGTTTCTGAAGAAGTGTCACTTTCATTGATGCATCTATTTAGTACCTGCTGATTAGATCCCCTGAGATGGAGGGTCAGAAGAAATACCTCTCAATCCTCAGCAGCACTGAGATTAGCATTAGCATTCCACTCTTAACCACGGGTCTTGAACTCTGCAGCACATTCAAGAACCACAAAGCCTCACCCGTTAAAGATTACCCACTTGCTTCTATTCAAAGTTTGACGAGTTTAATAGTGGTTGGTCATGATCAACAAAAACAAGAAGGGCGAAGGGTGACGACACTACAGATCCTGCAATCACATGGTGTGCTGTTACATAAAGCATCAAGAGAGATTAAAGTCTTCACGATTAGGTTTCCAGATCTCAGACAAATGCATCTTCTCTCACCAGTGCCAAATTCGCCAACTTTCGCGCTGATTCAGCTTGCTCCCACTTTTTGTAAGGCACACAGTAACTGCTACAGGTAGCCAATTCTGCTTAGAGAAAGGCAGCTGAGCTGTACTGTTTCTCAAATCAAAGTTCTAGTGCTTAATGGCAACTGTAATTAGACACAAAATCAACCATACCCAGATTGCCAAGAAATATTTTACAGAGGCAAATCTTATCCCTGACTGCTATTATAAAAAGAACCAGCGATGAGACAGACATGCATCTGGTCAGTCTTCTGCAGACCAGTATCTTCTCATGTATCAAGCCAAAATTCAAACAAAGATAGCTTATCCTTTCTCAAAGAAAGGCAGATCACCATAAGGAATTTTTGGTGCCTTGTAGTAGATCCATACCATATAAGCAGGAGCCTACCTGCATAGGTACCATTATCCAGTATTGCTTCCATGTAAACATGTTCCTTCGTCTATCATGGTGAACGCTTTTCAGTGCAAACAAAAGGTGACTGCCCACAGTACACTGTGGAGAAGTGAGCAAGATTTACTTCCTTAGTCTACATGCAAGCTGGAGACCTCCCCTCACCATGGAAATTGCAGACTACTTGCAGCATCTGTACAGGAACCCCCACAACAAACCCAAGAGAGCAGGGGCATTGATGTCACACTCTTCCGTCAGACTGACTACAGAAATACAGAGACCAAACCAGACAGCAAACCTAGCAAATGCTACTCAGCCTTACTTCTGACTGTTAAATCAATACCAGATGTGTTTCCTGAAGTTGATTTGCCTCATAAGACTATATAGGAAATTTGACAAAAGGAAACACCAAAAAATTTGGCTCAGAGCATGGCTATCTACTATTTAGCTGCATTTATTTTACCCTTGCCTTTGACAAGCCATTGGAGAGGTGACTAACAGCAGCAGAAGCAGGTACAACATGATAACAAGAAAACAGTCTGGTGTGAGGGAGGGATAAACCCAACCCTACTTATTAGAACCAGCAAAGGGAATAAGCATTTTGGTTTCCTAACCAAAGGCTAGGAAGGGTAGGAGGTAAAAAGGAAGAAATAAACGAAAAAAAGGCATTTTTTGTTTCTTTTCTTTCTAGGGTGATGGGGGCACCCCAGATATGACTAATCCCAGATATGTTAGATAACTAATACCAGAATGGGATTTAGTTCTCCAATCCCAGAGCAAAGAGGGAATTCAAATAGTTTAAGCTGAGCATCAGAGTTACTAACTGTGAAGCAGTGCCCAATATTACTATACCGGTTTCCCAGAGCCTGGTACACCTGACCTGAAGAACAGAGCATTCTGCTCCTTTTAAAGCACACCAGGAATACTGAAGCAAACAAATTACACTTTACAGTGTTTCTCTGTCTCATTACCTCAAGTCCACCTTCCTCAGCACAGCATGGAAACAGGTAACAGCCATGGCTCATTTGAGTGTCCTCCCACTGAAAAGCCATGGACATGGGACCACTCAGATGTGCTCCAGGATCTTGGAACTTGGAGAAGGGGCAGAAAGGTCTAACAGCCCTGTGAGATGGGCGCTTGCTCTGAAAGCAAAGCTTCAAGGGGAGACTAATGTGGTACAACCACATATTAAAGAGGGAGAGGAATGACTTGTGGAAGGAAGCAGACTTTCAACAGGCTTTCAAGGAACAATAACCTAGGAACAAAAGGATTAACAGCAATAACAATCAACAGCTATTAAGATGAAATCTGACACAGTATTACTAAATAACTTGAATATACAAGATGAAATATTGCTTTTAGCAAGGAATCTTACTAACTCTAAAGAGCTGAAATATCAAGCTGACTGGAGAAACGCTCAATTCCAGAAAGCAGAAATTATAATTCAAGTTGCATCCTTACATACCCTTTCATAGTCAGAGACTTAACACAATAATAATCCCTAATGAATCCCACTGGTTACAGTATCTTACATACTGCATCTCCTACAAGCCCCCCTTATGCTGTTCTACAAACTACACTGCTGACTTGTGGCAGCCAGGGTTAGCTGAGCCTGTATCCCACAGAACTGCACCAACAGAGCTTACGGCTTTCAGATTGTAAACTGCTCTTCTCTTCTCCTAGCCCTCTAACATCCTTCATGCCTTTCCTCTTGCCTGGATCCCCCCCCTCTGTAAAGCTGTATGGTTGACATCAGCTAGGAAGACAATCTTTCTCTATAACTGTTGTGCATACAGTACATGCACTGCCATGTTTTCCAGGATACCTAGAGTAATGAATACACACTGGAGTGGGAAAGGGATGAAAGCAATGACGTTAAACTTTCCCATGGACAATCTTTACTTTCTCCTTTCCTATTTCAAGATCTCTGAACAGGAGCTCCATCACACTAAAGCTGTGTCAAGACAGTTAAGAACAAGGTTCAGGAAGTTACGTACATCTGACAGATGTCTCTCTCAGCTCCAGCACTACTGCTCTGACTCAATACTGGGTTTCCTTTGTAGCAAGAGCAATCATTAAATGCTACATATATATATATATATACACACACACACATATATATATATATATAATGTTTATATATATACATATATATGATGCAGGACTACTGAATATATTCAGCTGCTTCATTTTTTAGGGAAGCAAGTGCACTGCTGGCCCCACAAAGAGAAGCCTTAGGCAGCTCCATCTCTGGTGACACTAATCACGTTTCCTGCTGCTTCAGCCCCAGTTCTGAGGATGACTTTACAGTAATGCAACACTCACAGGCTTCATTTGACACTAATTCTCCACTTATAACACCTAAAACTGGTTTCTGTGTCACTGATCTAAAAGCTCCTAATTCCAATTCATCACCTTTTTATTTGGAGGGGAGTCTGTGCCTCAGAGGAATCTTATCAGTTCCATTTATCACCTTCATGAAAAACAGCAAAGGATTTGCTTCGTCAGTTACCAGACTGAAACCAAATTAAATGTTAAAACCTAACTGCTCCAGAGGCAGGTATTCCAAGAACGACATCGTATTTCTCATAAGCATTCCCATAAACTTGACAACTCTGGTTACAGTGCAATCAAGTAATTAAAAGTATTACTCGGGTAACAGAAACCACAAAGAAATTGTAAGTCAACTGGATTAACTAAGCCATCAAACATTTTTATTGCTTTGAAAAACAGCCTCTAGCTGCAACTGAAAAATGCCTGGAGTACCAGATCCTCTTTCTTCTGTCACATTCAAGAATTCAGCACCAAGCTATTATTTCCTTCCTTTGTCCTGAACCATTCTGGCTCTTATATAAAGTGACAGATTGTGCACAGATGAATTATCACTGTGGGCACACTAGGATGTCAGATGTGGGTAAGTTCTAGCATTTAATGAAACAAAAAGCAACAGGATTTCATGCATGAGAGCATCAGGGTACCTAGGTTCTCCCTTGCCCCAAGCTCTTATGCCCACACGGGAGGGGGGAGTGTATTTCAAGATATTTGTAGTACTCCTTGACAGTTTTGCTTTGAAGAAAAACATAGAATACATCAGCCCACATTTAGATTTAACCTGGTAAGTGAACGAATCTGGCATTCAGCCAGCAGAATTTACTGTTTATGTCAGCCTGAATGAAGTGCAGCACTGAAGCCCAAATTCCTTAGCGTGTCACACATCACTGCCATACCTTCACAGGGTAAATATTTAGCAGGTTCGCTTTCCATATGCTATAGAGGACTTAAACAGCTTGAGTAATCCAGACTTTACTGTAAAAAAAAGGCAGAAGATACTGTGGTAACAGTGTCAATCTTGATGTGGTGTAACGAACCAAGAATAAATTTAAAATTCTGATGTGTATGTGAGCGCTTGATAAAGTCAAAAATGTACCCAACAAGCATTGAAGCTCTTCTAGAAGCTTTACAGTTACAAACATGCAATCCTTAGATATTTAAGCCAGGCTGGACAGGGCTTTGAGCAGCCTGGTCTAGTGGAAGGTGTCCCTGCCCACGGCAGGGGGTTGGAACTGGATGATCTTTAACGTCCCTTCCAACCCAAACTATTCTGTGATTCTATGATTTAAGGGCTAAAAAAATTACTACAGTAGTGATCATAGATTTGTGTAAGACAGCAGTATCCAGGATTCCCAAAGTTTGGTTGAGATTACAGCACAGACTTGAAGACTCTTGCTTTAGGGGGTCAAAATCACCAAACATTTATGTGGAGCTGCAGTGCTTATTGTTATGGGAGATGTCCTATCTACCATTTACATAACAATTTATGGGGGTTTTAATGCTTTGGTCCCATCCTACTGTCCCATCTTAGATCAATCTTTATGGAGTACTTTGGTAGAAAGTGCTTTGCGACGTTGTGAGTCAGCAACAGCAGTGCACAAAACCCAACTTTGACGTCAGAATATACTTATTAGAACTCCTCAATGAAGCAATGCATGCTGGATTACCAAAGGAAATAAAACTGACAATGAGGAAAGATAAAAAGGACAAAAAGCTGTACAAAGACTTTTGTACCGCGATGATAAGCAAAGCACTGAAGTGAAAGACAAGTGTGTGAATGCCAGGTTAGAAAGTATTTCATTCCCAAATGCTAGCAGCAGAAATCACTGCTGTACCTTGGCTATCCCCATATTTTGAGCAGCTGTAATGAGGTGCAGCTCGAGAAGATAGCTTTATTCCAGTCCATCATTAAGCAACTAAAAAAGCCAAACAAAATTCATCTTTAGCTGTAAACATCCTAACTGAACATCTGAGGAATATTCTCATACATTCTTCACAGTCATCACTAAATGATAAGTAAGGTGTTTCGGTTACACAAAGAGCAGCATTACAGCTGCACAGAATAAGCCTATTTTACACTTAATTTTGATTTTCATCTCAGTGCCACAATGTAATACTGCCAAAAAGCGCATTTTCCCTGTGTGAAAGATCAACAAACTGCATATGGAGAGATCTTTCTCAGTCTTAAACAGCCATTTAGCTCAGGAGCCATCTCTAGGCATGGCCAGGGGCAGAGGCTGGAGGGAGAACCCAAAAAGGCAGGCAGATAAATGCAACTTCCCTACAGTGTCCTCCTACCTGTGAGCAACCAACAGCACCTAAGGAGTTCCTACACAAGGAATAACTTAGTATTTAGTAACTAGAGACTTTTCTTCCAAGAACTGGTCTACTTTTCCTTTGAAGAAATCACCTCACATTGTTCTGAGACTCTGAAAAGCCAGCTGTTTAATTCCAAGCTAATTACCCAGGGAAGATAAAGTTTCCAATCAATCAAATATGAAGCATCAACCACCCTGGCTACTAAACAGATATGGATCTAAAACTCAAGAGCAGACCTGATATAAGAACACATTAAGAACACCTGGAAGCCACCACAACCATGAAAGTGCAGCTCCAGGGAGTCAATCTTCTCCAAGAATCAGACTGAACCATCTGTGAGTGCTTCACATTCCACTAACCAGAAGTCACTGAACTTCTATCATTTAATCATACAGGAGAACAAATGTTTTCAAGACATGGAACTATGTTAGTATCAGGACAAAGAAACATGTTAAAAACTCAGTAAAATGTCTTGGGGGGGGAGGGGGGGAAGTAGAGAAGTAAATCTGGGCATGGGTATGAACAGCCAATTAGAATGCTTACTGGTTGCTGCTTTTTGTACTGTGGAGATAAATAAGATCAGATTAAGCTAGTATCTCTTCTACACATAAGGCATCTCTGTACCCTGGCTGTTCTATGCTAGCTTAAAGCATGTGCTGCTTTCCTTCATTGTAGGAACTGTGAAACCCAAGCCAGCAGAACCTCTGATTAACAAGGAGCCTGATTACCATGGCCTGACACAGCACAATAACAGCAGCTCAGCATTTTTTGCTGCAAGGGACTGTCAATTTATTTTACATGTTACAGCAGCTGAAAACAGAATTAATAATGAAGGATTTACAGGCATTCAGCTAGAATGGAGGGGAATGAACCTCCACACACATGTTTGGTTGTTTTGGGGTTTTTGTAACCTGTGCGTGCAAGAGAATACTTGAGTACCATGAAGTTACCAGTCACATAGTCCATGAAATGGAGCTTCACAATTAAGGGTAAATGAATTCCAACAGATAACTGAAACACAAAGCAGAACTCACAAGCCTTCCTATTGAGGAAGACCATCCAAAACCTTCACAGGCCAATTCCAAAACAAATCTGTGTCCTGCCCAACTTCCAAACTGAGACTCATCACTAGGTCTGGGCTAACAGGAACCCAGCTATTCTTGGGTACCTGAAACTCCTCAGTAATACAGGAAATAGATAAGACTAAACTGAAGCTGATATTCCTTGGGCATTTGGTGGCATTCATACTAGACAAATAAGTTAAATTTACAGCAGTGTAGTTGTGTAAACCATTATCAAGATAGGCAGAATTTGTAACTCTACAACTCCCTTCCCCCACATTTTTTCCTTTCTTTCAGATTCCAGACAGCATCCTGCACTCAAGCAGCAGTTCGGGCCCAAAAGTCTTTGGGCTCTGTGAGGCTTTGTTGTGGTTTAAGCTCAGTCAGACAGCAACTTAGAACCACATAGCTGCTCTCACTCCCCTCCTTCCTCCCCCTGCTCCCAGAGGAATGGAGAAGAGAATGGAAAGAATGTAACTCCCATGGGTTGAGATAAGAGCAGCCCAGTAACTAAGGTGTAACACAAACCACTGCTGCTACCA
>JBAFWW010036087.1:0-16875 GCA_036873685.1 Agapornis canus
TTAATTTTTGTTTTTGGGTTTTTTTTTTTGTTTTTTTTTTTTTGTTTTTTTTTTTTTTTTTCTCCTTTATTTTTTTTTAAATCCCTGGCTATGTCAAGAGAGAGTGGCCATTGCTTAAGGGACAATTACAAGGCACAGCTGAGATGGAGATTGGATGTGCTACTACAGCATGTGGAAAGAGGCTGACAGCTCTGGATGGCAGTACATACTCTGTCACAGACAGCGGTCTTGGAGAGAGGCAGATCTCCTGCCCCTCAGCAAAGGGTGATCCTAAATGGCCATCTAAGACTACATGCTAAATTTTTAAATAGAGAAAGGTCAGTGTGGAGAATCCCATCTGAATAGAATATGGTCATTAACACATCATTAAAAAAGCCTAGATTCTTATAAATGCAAACAATAAAATCCTTCTGGGAGTGTCAGTCTCCCCTTTCTCTTGAAATGCAGCTATATTTTTTTAGTACATGGTGACTTTTCAATACTCAGTCTGTTTCTCTTCTTTTCCTTCTCAGCTACTGCTGTTCCCCAGCTGGATAGGAACAAGGTGTTTGTTCTCTGTGCTGTATAAATAGCAACACATCCTTACCTTGCCCTCCATAAGGTTTTATCATTCAGAAAAGCATGCAAAGCAAATCCTTCTTCATGCTCTGACTTTTCTTTGGTGTCTCAGAGAGGACAACAGCTTATGGCCTCACAAGGGATAACGTCATCTGATAGAAAGGTGGGTGCCTCACCAGTTTGTGCACCTAGCCAGGAGGCACCTGAAGAGGAAGCCAGAAAACTTAATCTTAGAATAGGTCTCTGGGGAAAATGTGGAGCCCAAGGGTAGCAGGTTCATACTGGCTGCAATGTTTGCAGGACAGCTGCTCTATTTTGGTAGAGTGGGATGCTGTCATCCAGTTTGAAGACAGTGGTCTAGGCAAACTATGGTAAAGAAGTTCCAAGCTAGAAATAAAGAAATTAATTGGTTAGTAGCCTTGACTATCTATCCAAACTATTGAATCACAATGCAAAACAAGAACTACGACAGCGATAATATCCCTTGTATGAATAGCCAGTTCTGACACTAAAAAGTGCTGTTATAGTGGTGTTTCTCTTCCCACCAATTCCGTTTCTCTTTGTGTTCAACTTCAACTGGGTATCTTTCATTTAGACACTATTTTCTGGGCAGAAAATCCTGTCAGAACTACCAATGTTAAAGAAAGAGGAGGTGCAGAGGAGGGGTCCTGTAACAGTCTAGGCAAAAGCGCACTCATGTTGCAGATGAAGACTGGAAGAGTTTAGTGAAATGAAGGCTGAAAAGGGTAGGACTGGCTGCCACAGATACATCAGGGACCTAAATAATGGGGAGGAAAGATTGCTATTTAATTCAAGTACAATGTTGGCATAGGAACAGCTGGGTACAGGCTGCCCATGAATACATCCAGACAATGGGAATAGACGGAAAACAGCAATAAAAAAGTGAAAACAAAAAAAAAAACAAAAAAAAAAACAAAAAAAAAACAAAACCAAAAAAAAAAAAAAAGAAACCAGGTCATTTTCAGATTATAAAGCCATAGAAATGGAACTCAGAAAGGCCTCTGGAGACATGCTCATTTTTGGGCTTTTGACCTTTGGTAATATGACAACTGCTCTTAAAAGAGAAAAGCCAGAGACCATTTTGCCAGTGTGGCCAAAATAATTTTCACTCACAGCTTACTAAAAAGAAGACTATCCCCTAAATGTTCCTCTTATTATGTTCCCCATTTGGCTGTGTATTTGCATATGAGAACATGAAATATTAAAATCAATAATTTCTAGTTATTTCACAGGCCTTCAACCTGACAGTGCTTCATGCATAACTGGGTGAGATATATTGCTCTACTGCAGTCCTCTACTGTAAAGCTTTATCACACACAGCTAAAGCATCCTTCATTCTTGATATACTCATGAGAGAGGTTGTGGGGATGTGATTGCTGCTAAAAGTAGGACTCAAACTTTACAATATCTCCTAGCACCAGGCAAGGAGTGAGGCTTGAAAGAATGTGAGAATTATGAGTGGGATAATGGCAATGACTGAAAGCTTTCAGCTAGCCTCACCCAAGCAAAAGGGACATGAGATAAAGGACAGAGAGGCCAGAGAAGTTTCTCATGAGCAGTCTCAACTGGCTGTTGGGGGCTGAATAGAAGACCCACACCGGATTCCCAGGAAGATGGCAGCTGAACCCAAGGAGTCATCAGGCAGTGGGTAAGGCTGAGAAAATGAAGCCTTCTTTCCCCACCAGGCAACAGAAGGAGAAGCTAAGCTTGCCCCTGGATCCTAGTCCCAACTCTGCTGCTCCCTGTTCCTATAGTCCTGCCTTAGGACTGTGGCAAGGTTTCACATACTGCTAGGAAGCTTTGAGCCTGTGCTGGTGTGCTCTGGCTCTGTATCAGGAGATATTTTTGGCTTCGCATCTCTGCCTCTGCACTGGAACTTGTGTCACCAGTGGTTGTTCAGATTGGGGTGAGCTAATGTGTCAAGTCCTTATATTTCAAATATTCATATATGCATTCTTTCCACAGGCTGTGAAAATATCCCTGAAAAGATCTTATGGGGCTTAGAGCATTACTGTTCCAGTCTACACTGTCATTTAGTTCCCTGGGTAGTAGAGAAATTGGAAGTAGAGAATGCCAGATCTGGCTTTACTTTGGCCATACAAATGTATTACTGAGTAGTGAAAAGTCAGGGAAAAACATAAATCTCACTGCTGCACTCCAGTGCTCTGGGAGTTTTTCAAGTCCCTCTGGAATCCAGAGGCAGTTTTCAGTTTGGAAGTCTAAATGTACTTTACTGATGAGGCCAAATCCAGTCTTAACACAAGGCCATGGAAGTCAGGGGAGTTTCATTAGGAATGCGTTAGGAATTGCATCTCTGCTTTAGGGGCTATGTATTAAGGGAGCTGCTGAGCCAGCCTGCCTTTATGAAATGTCGGAAGTAATAAAGAACAAGCCTTGTACCTGTGTGTTTTCACTCCTCATCCTGAGATTATCAGATCACTGCAGAAACCAAATCAGTCCTGCAAGACAATGGTAAAAATGTTTTGCTGTGCTCTGCTGTTTGCTGCTCCAGTGTTTTTCAAAACTTCTGCAAATCATTGCTGTAACTTTATCACTTTCAACTCCTAGTGAGCAAAGTGGTATTTTCTTTATTTCACTAAACAGCATACAGAGCATAATGCAGAACTGTATGCATTCATGACAGTGCACCCCCAGAGCCTGCTCACTTCTGCACAATGTGAGAGTCTGAATACTCCACAGAATACCCCCCAACAGGCAAGTCAAAACTTTATGTGGAGAAATGCACTGATGATTTATATTGCTGCACCCCGTCTGCGTGTGCAGAGTGCAGGCACTTTAAAATGTATGCATACATGATTTAGTCATTCAAAGTCATACTGTCAGCTCTTGCAAAGCCTGAAAGGAGGACAAAAATGACCTAACACATCCTCCTCTAAGAAAGTAGAAAGCCAGACTGGGCAGCCTTTGGGATTTATGGACATTTTCCCACTCAGGTAGTGGTGTGTTGCTGGTGGACAGGTAGCAGCTGTCTCTGTGGGGCTCTTCTTTGTTGTGCCAGTTGTGACAAGCTCCCAGCCCTACAGAGGCTGGGACCTGGTGAACTGCAGCAGACATTAAGTGCTATTCAAGGCTCTTGCAAAGCTGCTGCATCTCAGACATCCCAACTATTTTAGATTTAAAACACAGCTTTGGAAGGCATGTGTCTCCTGCAACATTCTTCCCATTGCACCCATGTGCATGGTCTTGGCTTTCCAAACAGCAGCTCCACTGAGGATCTAGCTTTGTTATTGGTAAGACGGCTGTGTTTATGTAGTTTAAGTGATGTTAAAATTGAAATGAAGTTACGATTCAGCTGACTTCAAGTTTTCTCAGCTTCATTCCTTTGCACACGCATTTTGCCCTGCACTTGTTTGCCTTGGCAGGGCCTGGGCTTAATAATAACAATTTCATCTTCCATTTATAGGCATCTGCACACCATGCTATTCTTTTAAAGCAGAACACTTCTCAGAGCTGAGCAAGAAGGACATGTAAAGCCACGAACGCAAAGGCAAAAACCTTTTCAGGATCTCAGCTTCTTCACATAAGGAATATGTTTTTCTCTGCCCTGTGGGAGAAAAGGAAAGTAGAAGAGAAAGTAGAAAAGAAAAGGAAGTAGAAAAGGAAAAATGTCCCATCTCTGACTTTGGATCTTGAAAAATAAAGGAAAACAGTCACAAGCCTGCAACACTTTACATCCATTGTACACTGGTTGGCAGACTTCCAGGGCAAATGTAGCAAAACTGTAAACTTGTGGAGTTGGATGTATCAGCAGAGATATTTTCTCTATGGAAATGTATTGATATTTTTCTAGATACGTAGACTTCAAGACACCACTGTACCAGCACCTGTCTCTTCCAAAAGACCAAGACTGTGTTCCCACTGAGACTTTCTAGCACCTGAGTGCTGTCCATCCCACAGAGATTTGCCTCCATCCTGTTAGTCACTACCTAGCCCTTCTTGCAGGTTTATCCTTTGAATCTTTTGATTTCTTTTTTGATTGACGTTTAAATGGGGGTTGTAGCAAGAATTTGACATTTTGGAAACCAAGATTTTGGGGGAATCTGTAAGCTTTGCCTTAAAGGTCCATAGAAATAGAAGGAGACATGAAGAAGATCCTGGCTGCAGCAACCCCAGTGGAAACTGCAGCTACCTGGTGAGTGCAGCCTGACACTCATAAAATCAGATTTGTCCTTCTGAGTTCCCTCTACTTCACCTCATCACAAGTGGAAACCCAAAAATAATAAGGCTGGAGCTTATCATTGAACTGATAAAATAATGGGCAACAATGGAGTCCTTAGTGGGGAGGTGGGGGTGGGTAGTTTTGCTTCATCTAAAACCTAATTGCCTTTGCACTGCACAGTAAGCAGCCTTTCTTACCAAGCTGTCCCCTATCCACAGGGTCTCAAACACTGCCAGCTCCTTGGCTTAGTGTTGGTTGAGATGGAGCTCCTGGCTCCCTAGCATGACTTCACTGAGAGGCCCTTGTCTTCAGGATCTCCTAGGCTCAGACAGCACCTCTGTTGTAGGTTCTCAGACTGCACTGGGACTATGGGTGATATTCAGTGTGGCCTGTCATGGGCAGTTTTCACCATGAGGGCCAACCAAAGCAGCCTGATGCTGCAGGACCTCCAACTTCTGATGTCCCTGTGGCCAGTGCTGGACTCCAAACTTATCCTAATGGCACATCTGATTTGCTAAGACTCCAGAACCTTACCAAAGTGAATATGGGCTAGTCCTTTTTATTCTCACTCAAGAACATGGGCCAGTGCTGCTCCTCTCAGCTCCTGATGTGGGTAGGAAAGCCACAATAGCAAGCTGGGAGATGATAGAGAGATAACCAGATTTTGCAGTCATAAGGAGGACAGAGAAAGAGCAATATTCTGGGTAGAAGCATGCAACTGGATTCCATTCACATGTGCAGGCAGAGTTCATAATGTAGAGCTCCTTCCCCCCACTATTTTGTCCCAGTGATGTGTCCAGACTTAGCATGTCTTTCTTGCTAGGTGTCATTTGACTCCTGTTTCTGTATGTGTGTCTCTTGTACAACTATACATGCATATCATGTCTCTGTCCCAAATCTTCCCATTTGCCAGGAATCAGATACCCTACCGTTTCTTAGGGACTTTCTCTGAGCTGTTCAGCCATGACCATAGCCCAAGGCATATTGGATGGCAGCTTGTGAATCTCACACTGCAAAGACTTACCACAGACTGAAAACCTCCCAGTAGAAGACTGCCCTTTAGGAGTGTGTAATGCTCCCTCCCCAAAATTACTGGCTACTCAGTCACTTCTGCATAAACAGGAACTTTGATTCCAGCCCCTTTCCAAGTGCTGCAAGGCCAGCTGCTGGCATGCAATCCTATCATCTTTAAAACAGCATCATGCCCCAAAACATCAAAATGCATATTGTGTCCTGGCTTTCCAGTAACCAGATTCATTTGCACTTTCACTGATGTTGCAGTCCCCAGAGTAAAGCTGCACAAAACTGGCAAGATGGGACAGGAGCTCTCCTCTGCTCACCCCCAGCAGATGATCTGCCTGACTCTAACTAGAATCTCTGTGGGGCAGATGCAGTAAAAATTGTGCAGTGATGAAATCATATAGGGCAGGTTTTAATCAAATATATCATTTTCCATACAGAGTTTGCCTCCTCCTTAGTGCTGCTTGCTGAGGAACTGGCCAGGAGACAGCCTGTGTCACTGCTTTGTGGATGCTCAGCAGTAGGTGCTCAGCTGCTCCCCAGAGCTGTGATGGTGCTGGAACGGAGGGGTGTCCCTATCTGATTCCCTGGAGCTGCTGCTTTATGTGAGTCCTGAAGGCAAAGTGTTCTTCCATTTGCCTAAAAGCTGTGCCTGACGGTTGAGGGTTGATCTCTACATCCAGTGTGGGCCCTCGGAGCTCCTTGCCATGGCCTGCCAAGCAGCCCTGCCTGATCCAACCACATCTTGCCAAATGTATACTGTCACCCCAAACAGCTGCTTCTTGGTTTTGCCATTAGACTTCTAGGCATCTGGGGATTGCAAAAATACCTGCTTGCAAAATTAACTAAAGTTACTTTCTGGGGATATTTTCTGAGATACTGGCAAGTTCTGTGTGAGTGGTTAAATGAATTTTCTCTGCTGTTTCTGTGGTATAGGGATACACTCTGCTGTTTCTGGAATAGGGATGCACTCAGTGTCCTGTTCATTTTGTCTGAGGAAAGAGTATGGGGCAGGCAAGTAAGTGAGTTTATAATTCCTGATCTGGGTGCAGCTAGTAGGAGGATAGCCCTTTTAGTTTCCCGTGGCCCTTCACCTTCTTTCCTCCTCTTCAACCAGCACTTTTCACCTCAGCATTTCCCATCATCATCTCTAACCTCATTTGCCCTCACCATCTCCTTTGAATTTCCCGCTGCTCTCTTCTTCCACCCCCCAATGCATTTCTGCCTTCTAGCTTTGCCTCTGGTTGCTCTCTGGGTGTGCCAAGCCACTGTCTCCTTGCTTGTCAGCAGCCTGTGCAGCTGCTATGGCTTTCTTGGCTTTCTTCCTTTTCTTTTGCCCTTCCCCTGAACACCCAGGGGTGACAAACCTCAGAAAAACCCCCAGCAGGAAGGCTTTTGACCCACTGTTCCTTCAGAGACTCCTGTTCAGGTTCTCTTAGGAAGTTTAGGGATGCTCTGTCAGCAGCAGGAATTTGGAGGCCCATTGCACTGCTCTGGGAAATCATTAATTACCAATCTGAACTGAGCAAGATGCTGTGAGGAAAGCATGTGGGCACAATGCTCTTCACGAAATGCCTTACAGGGGATGATGGGAATTGCAGGGGGAAGAGAAATGGACTAGAAAGGAAATACAAGCTAAGGAAGAGCTGAACATCCAGGAGAGGGGTAAATAAATTTAGTCAAAGAGGAGCAGAGGCCTGATCAAACCTGTCATGGAAGATTTTTGGGGTGCAAGTGAGAAGAAAAGAAATCCGTAGTGCTGGTTTTATTATATCTGCAGTGGGTGGTAAGGAAGAGTTTGAAAGAACAGAAGAACAGGTAAAAATAGATGACAGAACCCCTTCACTGCAAAATTATTACAGGCTGTTCTATTTAAAAGGCATTAATAGCAAGCAAAAAAAAGGTGGGTTGTGGTGCTTTTTGGGGGGGTTGGGAAGGGTGTTCTGTCAAGTTCAGCTGGGCTTGAATTAAAAACTTTAGCTCTACTGTAAATTAGAAAAAAGAATTGGTTTTGTCCTTTGACAATAGTAATTGAGGTACCAGAGATGGGCTTGAACTGCCAGAGGCCTGACAGTGAGTCTGTGCTCAGTGAACTGAGCAACATGGAGTTCAGAAATCCTAAGTGTCCACCTCTGACCCTGGGAGAGAAGACCTCTTTCTAGCTGGTGTGTTGTAAAAAAGTGGTAAGAAGGTAGCTTGGTTTCCAGTTGCTAGCAGGAAGAGAGAGAAAGTGGAGGCAACTCAGAGGAAGTATGGCCAAAATGACTAGAGGGGACTAAACTAGCTTGGTTCCTGAGCTGCAACTGAGAAAGTGAAAGCTGCCCAACTTGTCCAAATGGCAGTGAAGAACTCAGACTCACAATCAAGTTGCCATGGCTTAATGAATAACTGTAAATCAGTTGAGACAGCCAGTGATGGAGTCTTGATAAACCTCCAGATTGCTGAAGGGTGTAAATATAAAGGCTAGAGAAACAAATGGTTGTGGCCATGGACCAGGTCCTGGCTGAGGGTCATGGTTCTCTTTTGACTTTACCAGTGCAGATGGCCATACTGAAAAGGGTGCACTGCACACCTGAAGCTTAGTGGGTGAAGCTTTGAGGGCAGTGAGGCACTGGAACAGATTTCCCAAAGAAGTGATAAATACTCCATCCCTGGCAGCATTCAAGGCCAGGGTGGACAGAGCCTTGGGTGACATGGTTTAGTGTGAGGTGTCCCAGTCCATGGCAAGGCAGTTGGAACTAGATGATGTTAAGGTCCTTTCCAACTGTTAGTATTTTATGATTCTATGATTCTATGAAGCTGTACCAGAGGCTGGCCATACTCCATCACCATTGAAGCCACAGGTAAAATGAGACCTCTTGTTCAGTGTCATTTCCTCTTCTTCAGGTTCTGATCTATAATCAATATGTGTTAGCATTGCCTGTGAACGAGAAGCTTGAATGCAAAATGCTGTTCTTGCAAAATGGTACAACAGCACTTGGTTTGAATGTTGATGAAGGAATGGATGGTATTGGTACCCCAGAGGGCAGAGGAACAGGTTTATTCATGTTGAGTAGGTTTTTCTTTCTGATGTACCCTAGTGGGTCAACTGAGAGGATAAACTAAATCTCTCTGAGTTTGAATAAAAACATCTGGTCCTATGTAAGCTCTTCACGAGTGATGCTAGAGAACCTCATAAGTGAGCCTTGGACTTAACATTGTCTTGATAAACTTGGAACAGATTGCTCTGCATGAAACTTTTGTTTCCAGATGCAGGGAGGCTCAGGCAGACATTGAAGCATTGGTTATACTTAAAACACATTTTCAAGATTTTCTTCCAAACCACAAGGGCAAGAAATGTCAAAAGCAACCAAACTTCCAACATAATCACCTGACTACAGGAGATGGGGCTCTAAATGTCAGCTGATAACAAATGAATTTGTAAATAGCAAATTTTTCTGCTCTACAGAGAATGTTTCATTCCTTCTACCTGAAATGCAACACGCCATTTTGATATGGGATTATTTTTTTTTTTTTAAATGCTACCTTACAAAAAGGCGAAAATCAAAATGAAAGGAATCATTTGGGAACATAAAGACAAACCCATGCACGAATGAATTTTGTACACATTTTATTTCCAAAAGGTAAGAACAGACTCTTGTAGGGGGAAAGGGGGCATTTTTTTTTTCCCCCTGCTTGTCAAGTTGAAGTTCACAAATTGCTTCAGTGATTCCTGCTATTGCATCTGCAGCAAATTTCTCTCTGTGGGCTCATCAGCATGATATTCACCAAGGGAAGCCTAGAGCCAAGTCCCTTCTGCTGAAGTGTCCCTGAGCAGGAAGGATTATGTTGTTATCTGCCACTACCTCCTCCCCTACTCAAAAACTTGCTTTTTCTCTTACAGGAAGATTCCTCTTTCTTCCTGGAATCTGTCACTGCTTTTTCAGACCATCTGCCTTCCATCAGTACAGGAGTACGAGGTAGAACAGGCCTTGTAAACAAGGTGGTGATGCACTATAGAAGGAGAAGGCTGACCTGAGAATTATTTGGATTTCCAGAGTGTCTGGTCTGATGAGCTGAGCTAGCTGAAGCTACAGAGCAGACAGCAGTGTCAATGTATTCAGCTATTTTTCAAGCATCCTGCAGCCTGCCTTCTCAGGGAAGAGAGAAATCAGAGAACAGCCGCTACCACTGAGACAAAAAGTGTGTCCTGTCTTGCATCAGTGAAATTTATGGAAATAAACAGAATGGTGCTGCTCCACAGATGATGGGTCAGTAAAGTGGGCCTTACCTGGCCTCAAATCCTCAATATTTTAATGTATTTCCCGATTCTGTAAATTACAGATGCCTTGTTGCATATATATGCACATAACATTTAATGATGCATAGGAGAGACAGAACAGTATTCCCTCATTGCCAAGCTGTCTTTAGGTTCATTTTAAAGGCTTGATTCAGCCCTGAGAAATCTCCTGCCTCTGATCTTCCTACAAATCAAACCTAAACAATTCTCTGATAGAGGAAGCCATTCATATTTATTTTAGTTAATTGCTTGTTTGCATAATTACTCATTCCTAAATCCAATTTACAATAAAATCTTCCGTCTCATCAATACTGCTATTGTTACAGCTTCCAGCATGTCTTAGTCCCAAGAGCCATTTGCTGGAGCTGGGAAGACTGCTTTGTAAAAGGTGAGCTTTACTGTCTAGCTTTGAAGGTCAGCATGTCTGACTTGCAGAAACCAGGTCAGATAGCTTCCCAGCAGGTTCCAAGACCCACTTGTCTTCCAAGTCCTTCACTGTAATCCACTGTAACAAGGAAAGGGGATGAGTGGTGATGAAGAGGATTTGAAGTTGGTGAGTGAAAAGCAAAGACAGTTTTTAGAGGTAAGCATTTTTTTTGGCTTTGCCATCTCTAGCATAAATGTATGACGATGTGTATCCCCGCATATTAAAACCAAACCAAAGCAGAACACTCTCTGAGTGTGGGAGAACAGTCATGTAAAAGATGTTCTTTGCCACACAGAAGAAAGTGCTCAGATGACACTGGGAACTAGGCAGGTGACTTGTCTTTATAAACAGAAGTTTTAAAGAAGGTGAAAGAAAAGAATCTCTTGCACATCCTCCTTAAACAAGAAAGAGTTTATTTTTCCCAAGCTATTTTCCCATAATCTCTCTCTCTTTCTCTCTGGGTTGTTTTCTTTCTTTCTTTTTTTTTTTTTATTATTTAATTTTTTATTTATATATATTTTGTAATATGTGCAAACAGAAGAATATTTTAAAACCTGCTTGGAACTTTGGGGCTTTGAAAGACCATGGCAATGCTTACAGCGCATCTCAGTGCTTCAACACTAAGAGATTTTTCCCTAGCTCTGAAGAAACACAAGAGCCTGTTTTTTGAATGTCTGTTCCAAGTCAATGATGAAATGGTGTGTCCTTTTAGGCAAAGATGACAGCAGAGGGCAGGGAGTGCAGCATATGAAGGTTAAAATGAAAGTGAACAAAAGGGTTGCTTAGCTGCTTTGAACATTGTGTTGGTCTTTCACCCATTCCCAGCTACTAGGTGTGGCCCTGCCTGAACTCTTGGGGTCTGCCAATGGACCAGTTTCTGACAATATTGATTTTGGTTTTGGCTTGTGTAAAACCCAGGGACAGAGCTGGAAGTCCACCCTTACCGCAAGTGCCCTTTGGGATATACCCTCCCTGGGCCAAGCTGAGCCAGACTGACAAGAGGCAGTTGCTAGATACATGCACATGTGAAGATCTATCAGACAAGATCTATCTATCATGTGAAGATCTATCTTGGACAGACCAAGCTCTTCTTACTTTCTAAACATCTCCTTATGGTGTCTTAGAACATCAGCAAAGTCCCCAACCTTGACAAGATAAAGGTCAGTTTGAGCAGGACACAGTCAAGTTACTGACCTGCTGGAGCTGGCTTTCACATGAGGAGGTGGAACTTACTGAAGGATCTGAGATTTAAAACTGGTGATAGCTGTAGCTACCCTGTTTTTGCAAACAGGGTCCCCTCGGTCCCGGGTAGCCCTGGTGGCCTCCAGCTTCCTTTCTGTCAAAGATACTTGGGAGCAAACCTGGATGAGATGACAGGTTTGCTCCCAGTTTGCTTTGGGACGAGGTCCAGTTTGTGCCTGGACTGGGAAGTGGACATAGCAAATGCATTGTCCAGACAGAAAAGGAAAGGATACTGTCTAGGGAGTTTTACAGATTATGCCCAGATGTTGTCTCTTAACTGGCAGAAATGGCTGGTATCTTCCAGCCTCCTAGGTGGCTTCTGCCCCCATGTTTCCCAACATCTTTTCCAAATGTGTGGGTATCCCAAGGAGGAGCCAGAGCCCATGGTAGTGTGGGAGAGGTAGGAGAAAGGGGAACAAGCCTCCTGTCCTTGTAAGAGTAACAGTTTAGTCTTTTCTGTCAGGGACACAAGTTGGCAGTTGGCTTTGTAGTAACCCACATGACAGCAGGAATAACAGGCGTAATTAGACAGAATGATGGTGTAAATTCAACTCTGTCCCCCCAAAGCACCCAGCCCCCTCAACCCATTTCGAAACAATGCACTTTTTGTACCCTCTAAGAAGCTTTTAAAAACACAATTGATTTCTTTCTTCCCTGTCATAGAAATGAGCTTGCTGCTTGGATAACGAATGCTGAAATGCCTCAGGGAGCACGGAGGATGGAGGCTGGGGCAAGGAGGGGACCAGACACCTCACCCCCCCACCCCCAGCTTCTTCTGATGTCCTCTGCCAGAAAAACCTTACCTCCTACCACCTTCCAGATAATCGTTGCTTCTTGTTCCTACAACTTTAAATGCTCTTCCTTTCAACCCCTACAGACCACAGCAGTATCCTCTATTGTCCTGGTGTTGGAGGTATACATGACGTAGTCATGATTCGGCCTTTTCCAAGGCCTTGGCAGGGTATGGATGATTGGTCATGCTTCATCCACCCGATGAAGCCCATCAAAGAATAGAACAAAATTTTCCCCTGCTGTCTCCTTTGCCTAAGTGTGACTTGGCTGAGAGGACTACTGTGCTGGATTTGAATGGGAATTATCTAAGTGTGTGGCTACAGCTCCCCCCGCTAGCTCCCCTTTGTAAAAAAAAAAAACCAGAGACTGAAATGTAATCAGATTTACTTTAATGAGGGGGGACTAAGAAAATGCATCCCATGAAAAAGAACTTTGTGGGGAATCCAAGTCCCACACCATAAACAAAATCAAGTCACTCTATATTAGCATAGGGAAAGGTTCAACACAGCAGAAACCCTGTTTATACTGTCTTCTTATCACAGATTTCTAGCCAGCCAACTAAACTGCTTTGTACCCACTCCTTCACCACACCCCCATGTAGATGTATGTGAATGTGACTTCACCAGGTAAGAGAGCTGGATGTGGAAAGGCAGCACCAGTTGAAAATTGAACCAGATTCTGAGTGCTAAGAATTCACTTTGAGTATGGTTTTGGGTCCTTTGCCGAAATATGAGTAATTTTAAAACTGCTAAGCTAGGAATTGTGGGGGTTTTATTGTTTTTTCTTGGTTTGACTATTTGGTTTTGTGCATCTTTAAAGCATTTAAATATGAAGTGTAATGCCAGCCATTGCAGTATTATTAATATTTTAAGTGTTTGAAGACTGCAAGTGACTGTGTAATGCTGAGTAATTGTTCTGGGTTCAGCAATACATGTGTATGCACGTGTGTATTGTTGATAAGTTTGAAATTGGTTTATAACTCTACCAAGCTTATTCAAACCTAGCTTCTTTTTTTTAAGGTCCCAGTGAGATTTCCAAGCAATCAAGTTTGAAGATTTGCAGTGCAGTCATGTAAATAAAACTTGAGAACAGTCTGACAAAGCAGTCTTGAGAACTATTCATCTAGCTAATGGGCATAGGAAAATTTCTTCAGGAAATGCCCCAGTAGCTGCGCATGTAAGAAAAAGAGAATTAAAAAAATCATATTCTCAGTATTTTTTTTTTTCAGTGCTCCTAATTTTGGGATAGCCATACGTGTTCTTCCCTCAAGCAGGACAGTCATTCTTTCTGAAAATAAAAACCCTCCTGTCCTGGCAAACTTCAGTCCCAACCTGGTGCTTATTTCTTTTAGCATTGGCTTGAAAATATTGAAGAGGAATTTTTGGGAAGCAGTATTCTTCCCCCTCCTCATGTAAGATTGATTTTGCCACCCTAAAATTTCTGGGAAGTTTCAGGCCAGTAAGTGGATGTTCCAGAACTTGTATGGTTGTGGCAGCAGGGGATTGATCATAAACTCTTTTCCAAACATAACTACTAGGTTAACTGTTGACCGGATATTACCCAGAGAGTATATTTTATTGACTGTGAATTCATTAATAGTTAACTGGTGTGCAGACATTGAAACAATGAGCTGATTCTTCATATTAAATCCTATCTCAGACAAATACAATAAGATGCCACGGTCTGTTGCTTTCTCAGCTCAACATTGTTTCTTGTTGATGTCAGGGGGAAAGTCTTACTCAGTTAACAGCATTCCTAGAGCACTCTGTAGGACTGAAGGAGCTACAAAAAACTTGGAATCTTCATTGAGAAACAAAAGCTAAACCTGCAAAAAAGCAGAACACTAAAAAAATAAAAAATAAAAAAAGAGGAAAATTATGGAGCTGCAGAGTTAAAATGTCAGTGGTGTTCCCAAGTCAGCAACATGTACCTCGAGGAAAGGAAAGATGTTTTCAGACAAATCACAAAGCAAGGGTTTCCTGCTATGAAAGGTTAGCTCTTCCAGAAAGGTTCCTTGGATGCCTTTTAAATGGCTATCTTTTTATCTGTTTTGTTACCTGTTTATATGACTAGTTTTTGCTCCTGCAGCCTGGGCCTTTTAATTTCTCAGCTTTCTTCCCTAGAAGTGTGGAAAGTTGTTTGTAAACTTTATTGCTTTGCAAGGTAGAAAAAGCATGAATTCATGTGTCTGAAGAGATTTGAAAATGCCAAGAGCTAAATGTGAGTGCTGCTATGTACTCAGAAACACATGAAAAAGTATTTATGCTAAAAAAAAAATTAAAAATAATTATCCTGTTGAATGCCAGGAGGACAAACACTCTATATCTGTTGAAGGCCAGGATCATTGCCATAAGGTTAACTAGAAAGGAAAAACATATGGCAGTCATCCAGGAAACACAGCTATCAGAAGGTAAACAGGCATAATCAACCAGGGATTCAAAAATGTTGCACTACCAACAAAATAAAAGATATGACCCTCTCTGAAGGCCCTGTTTCCTAGAAGCATTTCTCTAAATAGAAAACAGATAGAAATATTCATGGCTAAGAAACAGCTTTAAGGCCACAGCTGAAGCCAAGAAATAGGGTCAGATCTGGCTGAAGTTTGAGGGTGGTGCTGCACTGAGCATGGTGCTTTTGAAACAGCAGAAAGTGCATTTCTGATCATGCCAACTCCTAACTGGACTAACAACTCTCCTTGTCCTATTCTGCAAGAGGTAATTGTTTTTTTTCTGTCAAGGTATATATGATAATGAAGACAGTAGTATTTTTTCACCCCTGTTTTCTGAGATTAACTTTGCTGTGTTTCTATGCCACTGGCAGCTGGACTACCTTGGCATAAAGTTTATCTGAGGCTTTGACAGATGTTGTCCTAGTGTTCATCAAATTTCTTTATGCATGCAGGTACCTGTTAGCTTGCCCAATGACTACAACTGAAAATACTTGACTTAATTTTCTTGCACAGTGTATATTTATCTCCTATCCACACTGAGCATGCTATCTGCAAACAGAGAAGTATTTCCAATTTGTGGACTCCTACTATTTCACCTCCTCAGTTATGGCCAGCAAGTTGCACCTAACCATGCATATTTTTTAGGTAGCTTTAAAATGCAACAGGAGTATGAATGTCAATGAGAAACGATCTTTTGCCTGTAAAAAATTAACCCTCTGTCCTTGTTTTAATATAGTTGCTCCTTCTATAAAAGATAAAGTGACTTTTTTTTTGTAAGAAGCTCTCCTTAACAGTAAAATACAACATAGTAAAAAAAAAAATAAACCAGTGATTCTAAAAGAATGACTCTGTGCCCAGAGCCACTCTGAAAAAATGCCGAAGGACTTGCATTGTCATTTTTCACTGAAGTGTAAAAACCTGTAGGCGTTAATAAACTTCTCTTATGATGGCTGTTAAGACTGTAAACTGAAAAAAAAATCATACCAGAAAAACAAAAGGAGGGGTGGTAGTGAGGAATAAACTCATTCCTCATGTCTTTCTTTGGCTTAGAGGGGAAAAGGTGAAAGAAGAGTTTAGCCTGTTGGATCAATTATACAAGCAAGGTAGCTTAATGTCTCAAATCACAAAGGTTAAAAAAGCCAAAGAACCCAGATGCTAGAGCGTTGCATGTGATGCCATGCCCATTTTACAGCTGTGTGTACTGGATATCTGTTGATGGTAAAGAACTAGCTCTTGATTTACAAGCACATTAGCAGAAAACTGACTTGCTGTATGTGGATAGAGACGTTCAGTTTCACTATACACAATTAATAACCATGGGACACCTCAGTTTTAAGGATAAATCACTATGAGACTTGATGCAGTGTCTGCTGTGATCATTCATCTGTCCCCTTTTCACAAATTTGCACTAACAAATGAAGGAAGGATTTGTGAAGAAATTGCAGCTGTATAAAGCTCCTTTACTTTTCCAGACAAGTCTCTGGATAATTTGTGGAACAGTTAAACTCTCATTCCTCTTTAATCTTTCTTCTATCCTTGAACAGGTGATACGTAGACTGACGTGCCAGTAGACCTTCTTCAGCATATTGGGGTGGCTGTGTCAAGATGAGGCACTGCAGTGTAATTCTGTGAATGTTCACATGCTGTGGGACCAGCTATTAGGTTGGGCACAATGCAGTATAGTACACATAGTTATAAAAATGTGCACCTCATGTTGGCTGCATTATTGAAAATAATAACCTGTATCCACCAGCCCATGTGTTTCGTCCACAGTTAATAAAAAGATATATTCATTAATCCATAGTTTTTCACAGATAGAATAATAAAATATTGGAATGGTCTGCCCAGAGAAGTGGTGGAGTCACCATCCCTGGATGTGTTTAAAAAGAGATTGGATATAGAACTTG
>JBAFWW010036087.1:18769-31428 GCA_036873685.1 Agapornis canus
CCTTGTCCTGTCACTACAGTCCCTAATGAAGAGTCCCTCCCCAGCATCCTTATAGACCCCCTTATTTAGGCAAAATGAAACCCATAGTGACACTTCCCTGTAAGTACCACTGTGTTTCTGGTTCCACAAGTACTTGGGAGCATTCTGTAAAATGAAATGATAACTCATGAAATAAACAGGTGCCATGAGCAGACTGGACAATTAACTGCTGCCATTAATGAGCTTAGCAGCTCTTTGACTAAGGAGAATCATACTCATCCTTGCTTCTCTACCTTCTTTTCTACAAAAGGCAAGAAGAATGCTTCATGGAGGGTAGTGTTGTATTGAGATTCTGACTGCCTTATCTGCCACGTATCGCAGTGTAGAAACAAGCTTCCACAACTGCATGACAAAATACCTCTGCTTTCTTGGATGACCCTGGCATAAGAGCAGCCTGACATAACTGACTTGAAATAAACGGAACTGAATGCATTCTGTTCTCCTGGGGTTTTGTTTATGTGTTTTTTGTGTTATCGGTAGAATGTTATCTCAGAGACCTTCTTGCTGGCGCACATAAAGATGTTCTGGATTGTTCAGGACTGTGATGATTTGCCAAAACAGGGGAAAAAAATAGTGAAGGCTTATCTTAGAGTAGTGGTTGGTTCAACCTTAGCCTGAGAACAAAACTGCCTCCTAAATTGTTAGAAACATTTAGCTGTCATCTGTTGCTCAGCTGATTATTTGCATAGTATAAATGCCTGAGACACAGTCCTGCTTTAATTGTCCTTACCCAAGAAAGGCCATCCTTTGCTACTCAGAGAATGGCTCTCAAGTTCATGCAACAGCATATGGCTGGAGCAGGCTAGTAATAGATTTGAGTAGACTAGATATATTGGAGCAAGGTAGTGATTTACTTCTGGGTAAACAGAAACCTGAGGGAGGCAGGATGCCAGAAGGGGGTGGTGGAACTGATCACACAAAATCAAGCCAGAATATAAATTTATTCCTCTATTCAGGCCTTTCCCATATGGAGCAAGGGATGCCCAAGCAGGCATTGTCCTCTAAGTTTCACAGGAACTTCCACTAGAAATCCTTTAGTTCTCTGAGGAATACAGTCTGGGGTCTTGTGAATTATGAGGCCACTGCAGTAGGTGATCAAACCAGGCATTTCCAAATCCTCCTTATCACATGGAATGAACCTAATTAAACACTTGTTTAAATAACAAAGAATAGCAATGGGGTAGTAATGAGTAAATATGTTCCACACCACTTCCTGTTGTCACCTGTGATCTATTAACCTCAAGACATTCAGTAATTCACTCATAATCTTCAGGAGAGCAGGACTGTGGACCCAGATGCATAAGACAGCACACCAGCTCTGAGTCCTTTCTTTGCATCCTAAGCCAGCAAGACATATGCAGGCACAGGTCTCCAAGGAGTGGAAAGGTAAGGATGTGGCCCACGCTAGTGAACATGCCACACCAAGCAGCATGCCTGGGCACAGATCTGCAAGCTGTTGCTCCTGGCTGCCTGTGAGGCTTCTCTAATGGTGCAAGAGGGGGATGTGCTGGGTGTGTGAGGGAAGATACTGTGGCCACACCAACTTATTCAAAGCACATTTAGCCCAGAAAGTGACACTATGGCCCATGTTCTTCCAAACAATTGCAAAAGGAAAGCCCTGCCCATCATCTCTTACTCTATTTCCTCTTCCTTCCCTCTCCCTGGATTGGGCAAAACCGTCCCAGAGTAGTGGGGATGTGGTGGTGCGGATATCCTGTTGGAAGAGTCCATGTTACGCCCCACTGAGGTCACAGGGAGACCTCAGTCACTTCACAAAACTTTTGCACCTCTGGTGGAGCCCCTGAAGGTCGGGTAGAGTCAGAGCACAGATGGGACTCCTACCTTATTTCTGTTCAAACACCCAATAGGTGACTTTGATAGTTTTCATGTCAGTCCTTTGGCTACTCCCTCCTTATGTGTGTATGTAGGGAGGGAGTCATAATGGTGTTTTTTGAATTACTCTGTTTCTTGCCTTGTTTGTTTTTTTTTTCTTTTTTTTTTTTTTTTTTTTTTTTTTTTTTTTTTTTTTTTTTTTTTTTTTTTTTTCCTTTTTTTTTTTTTTTTTTTTTTTTTTTTTTTTTTTCTTTTTCATAGCATTATTGCTCCATTAATATTCCTGAAAGCCAAGCCAAGCCTTACTCCAATGGGCTCTCATGATTAAAGACTAAACACTGCAGAGGAGATGACAGTCCTCACATGTGCCAATGAGTCAGTGAATTCCTTTGTGAAGCCTAAGTCCAACCAGATGTCGACCTCAGCTCTGATGCTGTGTTCTTTCCCTGTTTTCCTCTAGCATTGCTGGGTCTACTTAAGATGGGTATGACGTGACCATCACTGAGGAAAGACAGGCTCTCCGAAAGGGTAAAATGCTTTACTTTTTTCTACAATAGGATTGTGAAGCTCTTTCCACTGCCGTAATTCTTGGCCCATTGCCTTACAAATATTATTGCTCTTTTGGTACTATTTGCATTGCACAGGCATAAATGTCTAAAGGCAATCTAAGTATGAGACAGTCACTTTGTATGGGTCTAATTTGGATTTTCAGGCTGCTGCTACAGAGAGCTACATGGGACTATACCAGTAGGTATGTGGAACAGAAAAGCAAGGAACTATCTGTATGTGGCTGATACAAATGTCCTGTTTGCACAGTCTAAACCTAGTATTTTCTTTAAATGCAAAGGGAGGAAATAGTATTTTGCCTAGCTAGATTCTTCCAGTGCTTTTCAATTTCTTTGCTTTTCTGCATAAGCCATTTCTTAGAAACTGGAGTCTGAATTGCTCTTTTTAACAGCTGCTGGGCTAGATCTTTCCTTGCTGTGAATCAGGACAGCTCCATCATCTTCCGCTGCAAGCTGCATTGCAGCAGGCCAGGAAGTGTACTGCTCCTGGAGAGCATGCATGATAGAAGATCAGAGGTAGTCATATAATGCTGCCTGCTGCACAGGTTTTAGTGAAGCTTCAACAGAGGAAATGAAGAGAGGGCCAAGTGAATCATGTTCCAGTCTCTTCCTTTGCCTTCTCCAGCCCTCTGGGTGACACAAGCCCCCTTTTCATGAAGCAGATTAGCAGCCCCGGATATTGTTCCTGGACTTCACTTTAACCAGACTTCTGGAGTCGGACCTTTGGAAAAATTTGCTCTGCCCAGTCCCCTCCCACATCTGGGACATTTTTTTAAAAGTGGTCCTCTGCTTTCTTACCTTGGGATTCAGCCTGGCCATGAATGGGGATTCCCTCATCTCAGCCTGTCTAGTTATGTGCAGAGAAACTGAGTAACCCTCTCAGGAAGCTTCTTACCAGCTGTCACAACATACCCACACCATGCTGACCTGCCACAGTGTTGTTTCCTGATAAGATACAACTGGTCAGCTGATGAGGGAACCATTAGCGATGGGAGCAGAGTAAGCAGAGCTGTGCAGTGCTACACCTTTGGCAATGTTTAATTTGAATCCCTGTATTCCTTTTGTACTGGGATTTGCCTGTTTTTAGTTAGGGCATTAGGCATGTAGTTACAGATGTTTAAAACCTGGTTGCCCATGCACACACGAAGCTTAGGACTGCTGCTCTGCCCCCTGGCCTCCTAAACCCTTTTTCCAGGTCCTAATGGCTTTCATTCCCTGCTCCAAGTATTTGCACTTCTGTGTTTGCACCATTACATTGCCTCCCAAAGCTACAGAAGCAGCAGCATAGCCTGTTTTGGGCATGCAGATTTATGGTCTTGGAGGTGGCTTTGGTCCCTTCCCCAGATTGACCCAGATAGAGTCTTTTAAACAGGGGAAAGGTAAGAGAAGTGCCAAGGGCAAGGACAGCTGGAAAATTAATAGCAAGTGTGAGCTAGATGCCAAACAAGGATTCAAGTCTCTAGAGTGTCTGTGCAGACCCCCTTCTACTTGCTTGTACTGAACTCATCGCAGCTGTCAATAGGCTGGAGTACAAGTGACTTAATATCTATGATACAGATAACATAAAGTGGCATCTCTCTGTTTAGTTTCCTCTACAAAACTCTATTTCTACTCTTTCCTCCCTCTCTTTCCTTTTTTTTTTTTTTCTGTTGCTTCACGATCTCTGCCAAAAATACATCTATTTACTCTTAACCAGTCATGCCAGGCTCAGAACAGCTATATCTAAATTTACAGTCAAATTTTCAAACAGTCACTTCCTGCTATTTTGCTTGCCTCCTAAGTCAGAACAGTATATTTCTGCATACTGTCAGACACAGACAATTCTTACTTAGAGATGAAGCCGTTATAAACCAGAGCCAGTATGCATTTCAAAGGCCAAATCTTTCAGTTCTAACTCAGGATTTTAAATGTAATGATCCAGATGTGTTTTCTCATGACCTGTACGTTACAGCTCTCATGATGCTCTTGACTGCATTTCAGAGATGCAGAAAGAGTGACAGAGGCTACTATGCAGTGCTTTTCAGAGGTGTTGTTGGGATGAGTTTCAATTATTCATTTATGAGCTTAGCTTTCATTGAGCTGCTCCAGAGCTGGTAACAATTTTCATTATGTGCTAGCTAGCTGTAAAGCATAATGCAAAGGGGATCTGCTCTGTCTCATGGTTGAAAGCAGCACAGGTATGAAAGGAACTTCAAATACTTAAAAAGTGAGCACACAAATAGACTTTGTACCTCCTTCTTAACATCCCACCATGAGAGCATTGGTTCAAGAAGCAGCAGCTTCTATGCATTAAGCCAGCCATGGCTGGCTTAGCGATTCACGGATGCAAGGCAGGAGGAAAGGTTTCTTCTTCCAGCCAACTCTCTGGTTGTTTATTTTCAGTCTCAGAGGCCCATATCGCATCTGGAGCTTACCCAGTCCTGGGTTTTGGTTTTGGATTCACAGTGTGTGAGACTAAGGAAGGTTATTTTACCATCCCAAATTTCCAGTAGTGGACTGTGGCATTCAAAATTTAAATAAACAAACAAAGAAACAAAAGTCTCATCCCTCCTGTAAAGGGTCATCTCCTCTTAGGGGTACAAGAAAAAAAATACAAAAACTTTAGCATTAATATAGGAAAAAAATCCTCTGGGACAGGCATTACAGCAGTCTGATGTTCTAGGTGAGTGTGAAGTAAATGCAGCCTTGCAGACACATATGGTAAGATGCTGAGTTCCTCATTCAGTGAGAGCCCTGAAATCCTCTGGAACAGTAAGCTCCAGTTTCCTCATTAGAAGAAAATACATTAAGGGACACTCATAATTTACAGTATTCAGTGCAAGTGCCAGATCAAACTGTGGCATCCTGTGTAATCCCTCCTGAAAGGCAAAGCAAAGTACTACCTGGAGGATCTCCAAGGCACTGGATAAGAGGCATCCTCTCAAACAAAGGCCTGCCAAGGTTGAGGGAAGAAGAAAATAGCTTTCTCTAGAGGTCCTTCTGAAGCAAGGATGAAGGGATGGGTTAGGATGGGGGAGAAACCCAGCCTGGCTCTATTCTTTCCTCAAGTAAAGGAAGAAGTGGCCTTCCCATCGTGTTTTACTTAGGCTGTTTTCTGAAGGCTTCCAAGTGTTTCTGCATCTATTTCCTTGCTGTTTCCCTTATAGGAATGATGATCCACAGCTCTCAGGGAAAGTTTTGTGTCTTTTTGGGTGTCATCAGCCCTGACAATAGGCTGGCTCTGTGCCTTTGGATTTTCCCACTGACTTAATTTTTCAAAGCTGAACCTCTGATGGTTTCAGGCCTGATCTTAAACTAACTGACTGTACCTTGCAGTGATTCATCCACAACTAAGGTTTGGGTTTCTTGGCCTCTTAAGAATCAGGGTGTATTTTGGTTGCTCCTCACTAACTCAGTTTGCCCCTAGGAGGGCCTTTTGTCCATGCTCTGTTCAGTTTTTTTCTATCCTAGACATATTGAAACGTCTCTTACACCCAATATCTGTCATTGTGAGGAGAGAACTGAGGATATCATGACAGGCTTTGACTTGGAGAAGGTTAGTTGTAGGTGCTTACCTATTTTCCAAAAAAGGTACCGCTTTGCGTTGCTATGGTGATGGAGCCCTTCTTAATTCCCCTCAGCAGCAGAAAATAGGGAACATAGAGGTCATAGAAGGGAAGTATGGATCCAGGAGCTCTGGGGACGGCATATATTTCTTCATGACCTTGAGGCCCATTTGTTCAAGGAGAAAAAGCATAATTAAAAAACTGCTAGTCACTGACATACAAAAGCAGAATTTACATTCACAAAACACCAAAGAAATTAGTTGTAATAAATAGAACAAGTACATGTGGTTAGTTGGGGGTTTGTGTGCATAGGTTCATTTCTCACCTATGTTCCAGTTTTTAGGCAAGACAGGAGGACCTGCCTTTTCTTTATGAAACACGCATTCAATAGTCAGTGAATTTTAACCCAAAAACCCAACCAAACAAAAAAATCCATCTGCTTTGCAGGCAGCCAAGAGCCTGAGCCTATTTTAATTTGTTCCTACACCCTAACATTGGCTGGCTTCAAACAACTTGTCCAGCACTGCATAGTTACAGGATGTAATGTATCCTGAATTTATGTTTTGATGGGAGACAAAAGCTCTGTGTCTTTCTTTTGGGGAATCCACCAGTATTCCTGTCAGCTCATCATCTCCTTAATGTTGCCAAGTAATAAGTGATTAATTGCCATGAGGCAGACTAGCAAAAATCACAAGATTTGACAGAAAAAGAAACAAAGTTTTTGAAATGAGCCTATTCAAGTACATTTGCTTGCAGTTTGAATAATTTTTGTTCACATCATTGAGCCTTTGATAAAAATCCTGATGTCTGTGTGCACACCAAATTTATAGAGAAAAGAAAGAAAACCAAGATTATCTAGTAACAGTGAGAAGTCAAGGAGCTGAGGTTTGAAGTAAAATACTAGCTATCACAGGAATTGAAAATCTGCTGGTCCTTTAACACAGAAATGCCTAAACTGCAGGTCACAGCTGGTGTCAAAGGCCACATCACCTGGTCCATGTATTCAGCTGAGACTGAGATAAGAAGATCTGATGAGTTTCTTCATGAGAAACTTTATGAGCTGACATTTACTAGTAGTCCCAAATCACTCGTTGCTACAAGTTAGGAGCAGAATACTGGATCATTATCATGACTTGGCATGACCACTCTTTTCTTGTAATGACACAGCCTGAGCTCATTGTCAAACTAAAGCGGAGAGAAGCTAGAGGGGAGATGGATGAGCAGGACAGCTTGCTTGGTCCTGTGTAAAGCTATGTTAGCACCTTTTTAAAAGTACTCCTCAGAAGATTATTGATCTGTCAAGTTTCAGCCTGGGATGAAATATGTACAGCCGCATAACTCACCGCACCATGCCCAAAAAATGGAGAGGTCTTAGAAAAAGGCCAATTCAGGTTTAGCTAGGTCCTGAAAATAGGTTGGGAGCTGCCTGTGTTTTTACCATAAGTTTTCAGCTACATCTGGGGAAGGAGGCAGGTAGGAAGGTAAAAGAAAGGAGGACAGCTAAAACAGAGGGCAAAGGGAGTGAGACAGTGGGAGAAAGAGGGCACTGGAAAAAGATGGGGAGAAGTGAAACCTTTCAGCCCATCACCAACAGTGGCACCTGCCCACTTACTTGTATTTCTGTGGCTTGTCTTACTGCCATGGCTTTGGGAACAACAACTTGTTTACAGGAAGCAAGCTGGCTGTGCTTCCTGTAGCCTCTCTGGGCTGGGACAGAGGCAAAAGCTGGCTCTTTCTACTGCTGAGAAAGCCCCAGCTTTCTTGGGTGTGTGAGCACTGCAACTCACTTCTTCCTATCCCTGGCTCCTTCCCTTGGCACTGGCCCTTCCCCAGCCTGTTACTACAGCTACTAACCCACCTCCTGAAGCTTAAAGAGGAGTTTGCAGGCCAGCCTCTGGCCCAGTCCTTGCTGCGGCTGTTGCTGGACTTGTACACAGCAATATGTGTTGGATGGAGCTCCTGCTCCTGATGAACAGAGGGTGCCAAACCGCATGAATCTGGGGTTTGGCAAAGCCCAGCTGCTTCCAGCTGAAGAGGCAGGGAACTCTGGGGGCAGCAGTCCCAGCACAGTGGGTTCATCACTGGCAAAGAGCTGATTCTGGAAAAAAGGGAGATGTCCCAGCTACTCATCACCCACCCACTGCTAGCTGGGAGGTACTCTTGTAGGGTTTGACTCTCGACAAGGCACAGCTGAGGTCAAGAGCAGCATGAGCTGTTCCCTAGTGATTGAAGGGCCACTGCTTAAACCCAGCTACATGTTCTCCACTACCCACAAGCCCATGGGGCTGCTGCCAAGAGTCTGTAGTCAATAAGCTTAACAGTGAAATGATGTTTCATTAGTGCATGCCTAAAGCCAGTAATATGTGGACCCAGATACATTCTGTGATTCTATGTCCCTTCTCATTGCAGGGGGGTTTGACTAGATAACATTTGAAGTTCCCTTCCAACCCAAACCATTCTATAATTTTGTGATTCTGTGATTCTATGATTCTGTGTATGTGACTGTGAAACACTGACAGGAGAAAAAAGCTCTTTTGGATAACCATCTATAGTTGCTTTTTTTTAAAGCTTGACATACTTCCAGTTATTTTTCAAGAGTTTCACTTTTAATAATAAGCAAAAAGCATTGAAAGAATATTGGATTTACTTAATAATACACAAAATGTTGAGTTCCCCTCTTCGCAAATGTAAAGAATGACAAAAAGAGATAAAAAGCTTCTCAGGTACTGCAGAAGTATATCCCACAGGCAAGAGAGGAAGTACATGAGAATGATGTTGTTTTCTGCAAGCTCTTGTCATATTCCTTACTTGTATCTCTCAAATATATTTTGGAAACATCTTTCTGAGGAAATGCAGCATGGAGAAAATTTTGAGATAAGAATTCATATATATGAAGAAAAATAATTCTGTAGGAATTTAGCTTCAGTAGGGACTGATCCAAACTGACTTAGGAAACCAGCTGCCTGCCTGGGATTTCTGGGACACTTCTGCTTCAGCTCTCTATAGATGAAGTCTCCAGAGCAGAGATATCTCTGTGATAACTGCAACGACACTAGTAACAGCCAATAATTAGCTAGCTAGAAGCTCATGCAGCAGCCTAGAGAACTTCTCTGCAAGTTTTGGTCTCCTGTCACAGGTTTATGCTTGATGGGAAAAAATGGAAAACAAAAGTCATGAGATAAAGGAATGGTGACCACATCACTTGAGCCAGGCACTAGCAACTTGCTTTGGGATTGCATTTGTGCATTGAACCGTACAGGTTGCAGATGCCTGCCAATGTCTGTCTCTGCTTCCTCTCCACCTCCACAAAAAGAGGTCTACAGTACCCTCTTTCTTTTTACAGCCTTTAAAAATCACTCAGAATACACCATAGCTGCAGACGTAATCCATCCTTCCCTTGGGAAAATGCTAGATAAGTTGTATGTAACCCTGGCAAGATACATTGTAGTACACTCTCCTAACTCTGATCTTTCATATGTCCTTTTGTTACACTCAAGAAAAACAGACTCATAAAATTCAACTCATTAAATGCCCAAGCATTGTGAGACACTACTGCTAAGCCTCTACTGTTCAGACTTTCAAATTTCACATGGTATTAAAAATTTTACTGGACACTTGGTCCCCTTTAAGTTTGCAAAACAACCTTTTGGGTCCCAAAGTTATAAACCATCAGTGAAAGTGAACCAAAGAAACTCAGAATTTATTGTAATCCACGTTACTAGGAGCTGTGCTTTAACACTTCAAGACTTGGGCCAAAGGTAAGGAAGCAGTAGCTTTTACAGACTTTTTTTTCCAGCAGAGAGGGAGGCTGACAAGATACAGAACTAAATAACCCAAAGAATGCCACCCCAAAATGCACTGGATCCCATGGAGAATTTGAGGCAGATTGCTTAGAAACCTTCTGTCACCGTATTTCCTTAAAGGGCAGATCAGGAAAAGTGAGGGAAAGGTCCTTCTAATTTGATCCCAAGGATTCAACTTTGACACAGTTTAATAATATCAGAAAAAAAAAGCTTTTTCCTCTACTGTTCTAAAAGAATTGAAGCAGCCACTACAAATTCCCTTTCCACACAGCAGAATGCATGTTGGGTATCACAGGTTTCTCTACATGTCATACAATCTGTAGCTTTTCTGAAAAGTCTGTTCAAAGCCTTATTTGTGCAAACAAGAAAATCCAATGTCAGTCTCCAGCTGAGAGAGGAATTTCAGAAAAAGATGCAATTTGGCAATGTCATCGTTTGATCAGAAAACTCATGGTCTGTTTGTTTTGCTTCATCAGCTGGTTTCAATGCCTCCTCTACTTGATCTGTATTCACAAGAAAATGGTAAAATATGGTTACAAGACATTTGTGAGGCACTTGGCCCTAGTGAGAGTGAGTCTTGAAAAATATATTGCAAGCCATAGTTAGAAACTTTCAGGGAAGGAGATACGACCTATCCACTAGCTCTTACACACAGAATTTGTGATCACAGGTTGGGTTAGTCTAGAAAGTTAACAAGAAGCATTGGCTGGGCATGGGCAAAAAGGGGGTATTGAAAAGATAATAAATTTTGAATCAGTACCAGGTGGTGAAGATCTGAAATCTATGCAAGGTGTCTGTGTGTGGACTCCTTTGTTAGATCATCCTCTTGAAAAGTGGGGCCATACTTGCTAACTTGTTTCAAAATACCTATTGAGCAGCTTGATGCACAAAATGTCATGAGATCCTCAGAGTGCGGATACACAAAGACTGTTGAGAAATATGTGCCCAAGGCTTCTGAAGGTGTCATAGCTTGTCAGCTGTTAGCTCCTATTTACAACAGAGGCTTTGCGACAGAACATACACATAACATTATGGGTCCCAGATGTGGTCCTGCATTGATTTGGGACAAGCCTGGGGTGCTAATGATGTACATCTGAGCAGGTGGAGCCAGCCCATGGTGTAAATGATGATGTGCATGCCTCCAGTTGTCCAAGCTTGTAGCATAAGACCAGTAAGGCAATAGGGTATTATGGATGTGTTACTTATAATCTTGAGAAAATTGGTGACATGTCAAAAATCTGTCTGGGTGAACATACAAGCCATTTATAGTCTGTCCTGTACATACCTAATGAATCTATAATTCTGAAATAAACAAAACATTAAATCATCATGTTTTTTAAAAATATTTATTGCATCATGTTGCTGAACAAAACAGAAAGTTCAATTTCCTAGTGCCAAATGTCCAAAGTGCTCATGTCCAGAGTTCAGGGCTGTTGATTCTTATTAGTTGGTTGAGCATGTGTAATATGATCCAAAAGACATAATACTTAATGCAGTCTTTGACCTCAGTTTGTAGTTCAAAAATTGGACAGCAAATGACAAAGAGCTCAGAGAAGTTCAGAAGTTAAGCCTGGTTTAAGAGTGGAAGGATTTATGCTGTAGCCTTGTATTTCACTGTCTGTGTTGGGCTGGGTTGAGAGTTTGTAACTGGTTTTGCTGGTACTAGGACGCTTGTGCCAATGCCACAAACCCCCTAGAAAGGTACCAGAAAGATTTTGGTAGGGAAATGTATGGGAGCTTGCCTCTGAGACAAGGAAATTGATACTTGGCTGTAGAGCAGGGAAGAATCAAGGAACTGTAGGGGAAAAGGAAAGTGGCAAATGGGCAACGTTTGTTTAGGGTTTCAGAAATCCCAAAACATGATAAAAATGACAGTAGTTTTTCCCTGATGTCCACTGGCAAAGGCTCAGAAGGGTTTTGTCTTTTACACATTAGGTGTAGGTCTCAAGCAGTCATTATTTCATAGACCACTTAAGCTGATCACTGCCATCACAGAACCTCAGACTGTGGACAAACTTTTGGGTTGTGTTTTCTTCTTACAGAATCCAGCATTTTTAACATCTTCAAAAGTTGGCCTAACCAAAATGCTTGGACTGTAGTTAAGAAATTCTTATGAATGGTACTGGCTGGTGATACAAAGGAGAGATTGCTTCTGATGATCTGTCAGGGCTAAATCAATATAGCTACGTATCGTCACAAGTTACAGGTGAAGGGACAAGATAGCATAAGATTTCAAAGACTGAAAGTCAGATGTAAAGCGAAAACCATTACCTTAGTGTCTTTACTCCCAGTCCTGCTTTTTAAGCAGGAAACTGGCCTGAAAAGCAGGTTTTAAAGTTTTAGTTAGCCTTTTGAAGTACCTGCACCTTATCATTCTCTCTTTGTGCTTCAGATATGATGGTAGCCTCCATGCTCTATCACAGAGTCCCGTTTGCCATGACTCATGCCCCCAGGAGGCCATGGTTCACACTCACACATTTTGAATCTCTTTTTGTTCTGTAGAATAGTAGAAAACTGCCCTGAACAAATACATTAAAAATCAGTCATGGTTCAGTGGAGTAATTCAGCAATAGCCCAGAAACAAGACAATTCCAGGTGACATCCATGCAGCACTGGTTAACAAACTTGAGAGTTCAGGCTTACTTGGGACTGAACTACAAAATATCCAGAGGAATGGGGGGATCCCAGCATGGAGGCAGCTTTTCTGCTGGAAAGTGTGAGAACCTTTCCCTGAGGAACCCTTACCCTAGATCCACATGAGCACAAAGGAGAAAATTTAGGCCTGGAGGTGTTGCCAGGAGAGTAACATACCTTATGTAAAGCACATTACAAAAGCAAATGCTGAGCTAGCAAGAATCTCTCTCTAGTAGCAG
>JBAFWW010036091.1:0-49460 GCA_036873685.1 Agapornis canus
TGCTGGTCATGCTCCTTTTGATGCAGCCCAGGATACGGTTGGCTTTCTGGGCTGCGAGCGCACTCTGAAGCCGGCTCATGCTCATGTTCTCATCGACCACCCAAGTCCTGCTCTGCAGGGCTGCTCTGAATCTCTCGTCAGCATGTAACCAAGGCTGCATTGTTCTTCTCTTCCTCACTGCCAATAATTTTGGGGTCTAAAGTATTCTGCTATAATTCATTTCCAGCACCTCAGAAATTCTGTCCAGGATGCCAGAATATCTAGATCTGATAATTACATCCACTGGCCCACTTGACACAACTCACCATTATCTGTTTAAGCTCCTAGTTAAATCTTGCAGCATCACAGCAGAGCAGTGATCCTAACATTGATTTAGAGCATCACTAAAGTCAAGCAGAAGACAGCTTTGCAAGTTCCCTTAGAATGATGCTGTCTTGATGTCTTAAGGCCACAGACTCAGTCAAAGTCCAACACTGACTTATACAGCCATTTTTGCCAAGGTTGTTGATAGATAATATTTATTTCCGAGACTTTGATTAGTTTTCCAGTGGCGTTGGAGTGAAGTGGTTGGGGGAAATAAATGTTTGAAGGTTTTCTAGCCTGTTTGACTGGATCTTCGATTTATCAGAAATCTGTTACAATCCAGCTGAGATATAGCAATCAAGCTTTCATATCGGTATTACTCCTTAACGATGCTCTTTCCCTGCAGCTACTTGATATTTAGTTTCAAGTTATAGGCCTCTTAAATTGAGTTAGTGATACAGCATAATCCTAGAGCTATACCATCTCTAGTCCTATAACAATACATTTTGTCATTTCAAAAAATGGTCTCTCTCTTTTTCTTTTTTTCTGTTTGTCCCAAAGGCAAAGTCATATCATGCACTAGGAATGTGCCTATTGCAGCCAAAAGAGAAAATCCAAGTAACCAAAATGTTATCAGCAATTAGCAAAATTGTTTAATGATATTTTTTTAGTATTTCAGAAAAGAGAAAATAAAACACCAGCTCAGACTAAGTCCATTCAGCTGCATTACACTCTGGTGTACTGCCAATACTCTTTATAATGGAGATTTGGAAGTTAATAGTAGTGGAGATTAGAAATTGGTGTCAGTTACAGAACTGTGCAAAGTGATTTCTTTGCATTAAGATGTAACAGCTGAAATGAATAAAATGCATTTCATTTTTTTTTCATTTAGCTGTAATTGCAGTTTTGGCATGCTCACCAAATCTCCTCGTCCTGGCAGGACAGCCCCATTCCTCTTTCAAAGGACACCAGGAAAAGTTTTGAAAAAGGAATGGGTATCACAGTTTACACTGGAAAAAAAAACAAACTACCACAAAACCACCATTCCCCCCTCCACCTTCTTTACATGTAGCACAGAAAACTCTGCTTACAGAAATAAACAAATAAAAGGAGACTCTTGGCCTGCATCAGCACAAGAGCTGAACCTGCTCCTGCCAGACTCACAGCTGGTGAAGGCTGGTGTCTGCAAGCTGGCCTCAAGCTGCTGTGTTACACCCTTGGGGCTGGCGCTCTTGCTTGCCAAAACCATCACCACCGTCTTGAGAGGCTTTGTTGGTAGCAGATCTGGCCCCACATCTTCTCCATGTTCAGGAGCTGAACCCCTCTGACTGCCAGAAGGCATGGCTGAACACACTGGCTCCTCTAACTGAGTTTGTAGGAGCAAATATCAGATATCACCCATGTGCAATGCAAAGGCTCTCAGCCACTTGTGAAAAGAGAAGCACAGAGGTCTGTGTAGGTATGTTTTCATGGTCTCTTATAGCACTTCACAGCTATAGCTAAAAATACTACCTAAGAACCTTTAAAGTTGCCCAAAAGCTCTTAATTAAAGTTGCTGGGGCAGGGGAGGTAAATCACAGAAAACCCATTGATCAGGTTCAATAGGGCCTTGTTTTTAAAAGTGGAATTTGGGGCCCCAGAGTAACCCTTTAAAGTGATCTATGTCAAATACCTCAGTGATTCGGCACAGGCCATTCCACATGGAGGATTTATTACAAACTTAATAAATAAGCAATTTTAATAGACTCTGCGTGTGCACATGTGTGTGAGTGTGCATGCTCGTAAGGGATTATAGTTTTCCAACTACTAATTTCCTTGCAAATTAAAACGTTAATATTTGACACTCACTTGAAAGTCCCTCAACAACAAACAAACCTTAAGCTGAGTTGTTAGCACACAGAGAAAGCACAGAAGACTTGCCAGCATCACTGATTTGAGTTTTATGTAACTAATGGCTTATAAACACTTAATTGGAATCTGTGCAAAAATGTGTTTCTGGGCTGAAACCACCTGCCACGTCCGGTCTCAAATAAATGCTACCTGCTGAGGAGCAGCCTTTGACAAACATGTGGGCAACTCGGTTCTTAGTCCGGCAAAGTGCCACCCAACAGCAGAGTGAGTTCTGCCTTGCTGAGGACTGCAGGGTTTGGAACACAGATAAAAAGAAGCCTGCACTGTCACAGATGCAGCTGTGGCCCAGATAGGAGTGTTTTTAGTGGCTGCTTAACAAGGTCTGTCTCTTATCAGGAAAGCAGTCATTCTTTAACCATTCTTATGTACTAGTAATGCCAGGTAAGGCAAGATGGCAATATTATTTTTGTTTAGGAAAAATAGTAACATGGCATGTGAAACATTAACCATTAGTGATTTCTAAATGGGCATGTAAAGCATGTTTTAGGTGTTATAAATGGTTTAATGTGCAAAATAAATATAAATTTGGTGTTATAAATGGTTTGATGTTCAAAAATTGCAAACACTAATTTTCAAGTAAGACACTGTCACACAAAACTTAATAGATAAGGGAAGGTCCCTTGCACACAGCTTTACAGAGGAGCAGTCACACATGTGACATGGTTTAGTGGTGGCCTTGGCAGTTCTGGGGGGACGGCTGGTCTTGATGATCTTAAAGGTCTTTTCCAACCCAGCTGATTCATTCATTCTATGATTCTATGCCTGTGCAAGGATTGCTGGCAAGGGTCAGATTCTGCATGCTCCAGTTGGATGCCTGTCCCTAGACTGGATCATCCTTGCTTAAGCAGAGGCTCTGGAAAGATGCAAGAGGCCCTCAAGTGAGAATGCGCTTGGAGAATTTGGCTTGGGAACATACCTTGTATCAGGATGGCCATGCAGGTGGAAGAGCACCATCATCCTTTGGCATTTCCTAGATCAGACCCATAACAATGTTACCAGAAAGCCATGTTATAGAGCACTTTCTATCTTACAGGCATTTGGCATGCTCCAATTACTGATTGGATGCTGCTTTACCTTTGCATTATTCAGTAAGAAAACAAATACTGTTTTTTACAATGTAGAACATAGACTTTCTGGGAAGTTGATGAGCAACCTTTGGACCTGAGTATGATTTTTGGTAATGACGAAGCTACAGCAAAAGTAAACATGAATAAAGCAATATTTGATTTACAAACCTGTTTAGACAGAAAAGACAATCCTCAGCTGCACTGGAAGACAATCCAGCCCTTAGCTACACTGAGCCCTGTGCGGCAAGCTCTTTTGCTTGTTGCCAAAGAAAACTTCTGCCTGCACTGAGACAGACTGCAACCTAGGCTCCTTAGAGAGCAATTCACTGCTAGTGCTGGCAAGTGAGCAGCAGAAGGTGGGAATGTGGCAAAGGCTTCTGCTGGGGGTTTGGTGTTCATGGCCTGAAGGATTGCAGATTCAAGTGAAGAGCACTGAGATGAAAGGAAAGAAATTAGAACCTCTGGCCAGCCCCACCTCTGCCTTGATGATGGCATCAGAAGCAGCAGTCACACAACCTGACTGATGTACAACAAATCTTGGACTTTTAGTCCACATGAGAGCATTTTGCATCAGACTAGCACTGCAGGAAAATCAAATGTAACCGTACAGGCATGATGACCATTAGCTATTTCATGCCATTTTAAATTTTTTGCTAGTATACACTTTTTAAATTACATGTGAATATTGTCAAAACAAAAATTTCACTGACTGGAAAAAAAAGAGGTAATTTTCTTCTTGCAATGAAGTACCATGGAATTTAAACAGTTGGACTTTTGTTCTGATTTGGAGTGGAACAAGCTTGAACATATCAAAATATGTCCAGAAATGGTAATTTCAGTTTTTTGACCAGCTTCATTGTCAATGCTTGCTATTTTCCTGGAAATACCCAAAGTATTTGTTGTATTTTTTAAGATCCAGCATATCTTTTTCCAAAACATTTTTTTTTATTTATCTTAAATGGGTGCAGAGAAGTAGTAAAAAATATATCCCACCCCTGTGAGTCCATATCAAGAAAATTAGGAAACCCTAATTTTTCAGTCAGTCATTTCTAGGACAGTCTCTTGGTTTTGCAAGCCTTGTTGCCTGATTTTTAAACATTTGCAGTTATTTTCTTCTGACACAGGACCCAGACAGCACCAGTCAGAGAGAAGTCGCAGGGTTAGCTCAACAAAACCATCTTCCCCATAGGAATAGAAGCATAACTAGTGAGCTTGTGAAAATACAGAGGCTGACAGTTATGTGGATGTTTTATATTAGGAAAGCTTGAAATCTTGTATGCTATCTGCTTAGAATTTCCTGTATTATATTCCAACCACCAAAACAGCAGATTGCCCATTTTCAGGGTTTTGCTCCAGCAAAGTTATCCTTCTGATAGCTTTTAGGTCAGTCTCTGAGGTGATGCACAGCTCCCAGAGGTCTCATGACATGTTGCATTTCCATAGCCTCACGGCGTATGGCATATGCTAGTAAGGGCCAAAAAATTAAGGGAAGGAAGAGACTCATGAGGCTTTTCCCACCACCAAGGGTGAGCAGGAGCCTAGGAGGGGATTTGTAGCCCCACTTGACGGCTGGGTGCATAGGATGCCAGGAGGAAGTGGTGAGACAAGGGAAGGGATTTGCCATGGTTTCCATTCTGGAAAGGACAGGGAATGGAAGTGGGATAGGGGCTGGGATGGGCAGCCCTTTGCACAGACCCCAGCCTGCAGTGGAGACCACGTCTTCTCTGTTCAAGCCTTGGGACAGGAGGGAGGACTAGGTTCCCCTTACCTGTGTAAATCTTGCTCTTCTGCTGCAGGGACAGCTGAGGTGAGGAGAAGAGTTGTAAAGGAGTGAGTGGACCCCACAGACCACCTCATCTGTGCTCTCTGTGTCTCTCAGGTAGTGCTCCTGGCCTGCTTTTGTTCTGTTTGCTTAGGGCATTTTCCACACTTTAAGTATTTTCCCCGAGCCAGGGAGTAGGGAAGCAAGAACGTGGCATCAAAATTGCTGTGCCATGGACTCCAAACCCATGGCTTGCTATATAAAGTGAAGACTGAGTCCATAAGGCTTTTTCAGATATTATGGCCAGTCTCATTGTAGGTGACCTGGCTTTCACCCAAGAAACAGGAATAACACACCTTAAAAAACCTTTTACAGTTGGGGCTTCATAGAGCATAAATTTGGGATTATATGTATCAGGCAGTCCAAATGCATGGACTTGTAATGTGTCTGCTCGGGTCCCAGCTAATCCCAACAGGTGCCATGCAGACATACTGCACATTAAAGATTTGCTGTGGGGATGAGGATAAAAATAGCAAAGGGCTGGGAGAAAAAGTACATTTTAAAAGCTATTTTCCTCCTCACAGAAATGCTGTACTTGCAAACAAAGTTATCTCCCACACAAGAACCACATGTGCTAATTTTATTTATGTTCATACGCAGTTTGGAGGACAGTCTCAAATATGCTGATCCAGCATTGTTGGATTTAAAGAAATTAATAAAAACAACTCCGAGCAGCTGGTTGAAACAATTATGCTTTTCACAGAAAGCTTTGCAGACTGCACAGAAAGTTATGAAAATAATCCTTTCAATTAGTGTGTGGTCAGTGCACCTGCAAAGGAGACTTGTCCAAGTAAAAGTATCAACTAGTGTCAATGAGAACAATTCATGAATTCATCATGAGGGCCTTTTTCTATTACCACATTTACACAGATGTGAATCCCTGGGGTGCAGACACCAGAAGGGTAACCCTACTGTAATCCAAAGAGCATGAGAAACATGAGTTCAGATCAGGAAAGCTATTAATTTTTGTGTATGTTTGACTTCAGCATCTTTTCCACTCTTGCACACAATGTGTTTAATAATGATATCTACCTTCCCTTCCCTGCACTGCCCAGCTCTTTAGAAAGAAATGACATATTATTCCTGGTGAAAAATGACATCAGCCAAAGGACTCCTGAAGACCAAAGGGATTTACAGCTCTGTAATTTTACCAACTGTACCATAGCTGTAAATGAGTTCATCAAGCCTGTAGAATGATACTCATAGTCTGCTTTTAACCCACTGGTGCTGTGTGCATGCATCATGTTATATATTGCCCAGCTGGTCTTCACAGAAGAGTGACATTAGAGGGGGACAAGTGAATAATTTGAAGAGAAGGGTTGAAAGTATGAAAAGTCCAGAAGCAAAAGTAGCTGAAAGTGGAAGTTGCATGAAGCCTTCTTTGTCTTGTTCTTCTATGATTTTCTTTTGCAGTTATGTAAGAAACTCAGATTTCTGTAATAAAACCTGCATTAAATTATAATAACTCTATACATTTACTCTGCAAAATGAAGAAAACTGACAAGTGTGTAGCTCAACAAACATACAGTAAAATCCTGAAACAGTACAAAATATTAAGGACAGAGGAGGGGAAGACTGATGTTTATCAGCAGCTTGTGAGCAAGGGACATTATTTTAATTACAATATCTATTTATTGACTTCTTCTGTATTTGAATATAAAATCCTACTGGTTGCAGCACATGAAGTAAAGGCCAGCAGGGTGTATGTCAAAAAGCCAGGCCCCAAAGCGGTTACTCTGCTATCAAAGACCTGTGAAAACTTTGAACATTTGGATAAACATTAGTTTATCCAAATTGCATTAACAGTTTTTCCCATGGAAAAAACACAATACTGGCAGTGTCAAGGCTAAGTGTAAGAAGTGCTATTCTTTACATTTGGCTACCCTTAGCACATTTTCCTTTAAAGTTTTAATTGATAATTAACAAAAATGCCTGTCGATATGATACAGTAGGTACTTTCTCATCGCCTCTTTCTTTAGTCCATACAAAAAGGAAATCAAAGAGATATTTGTTTGCAGTGTGTTCTCTGTTGTACACTCAGAACAATGAAAATGCTCTGACCAGCCATAACATTCATGATTGAGCTGTACCCTGGGGTTTGCTGCACTGTAAATATGGGAATTGAAGAAGCTCAAGAGCTGCTGGATATCAATGACACCCCTGATGTTGGAAAACTGACTCCATCTTTACGTCCAGGGAGGCAGCCGGGATGCAGCAGGACCACACTGTCCATCTCCTAGTGAGCAGTATGCGTGCTAGCCAAGGGAGAGATAAAGGAAATATGCAAACAGCAAGACCTGTTTGGAGCTGCTAAATACTATGTAGAAAGCAATGAATGGAAACAATATGGTGGATCAAATCTCTCCTTCAGGACTCCAGGGAAGTTAATGGGTCTCCATCAGCATGGAGGAGACTGAACTTCAGTACCTGCTGGTCAAACCAGGAAAATGAGAAAATAAAACTTTGTTTGGCTTGATCTGGAGAGAACATTTTGCCTTCAGTCAGTAGGATTCAGGGGTGTTAATGAGGGCAGGGTTTGGTCCAAGGGTTTTATTTCCCCACTTGTCTATTGCTGGAAAAGAGGCTGAGTTTCACAGTGCTCGGTCCCTGGAGAAGTCATTTGCACCTGTGCAACATATAGGCAGTCCTGCCAAATCGCAGGTCAGCTATGCCAAATGGGCCTTGCAGATTTTTCATTTAATAATCACATCTTAGCGCATTTTCCCTTCTCCCCAATGTATCTATTCATCTCATTTGAAAGGGACGCTCCACAGTGTTTGAAAGCGGTTTTGCACAGTTGCAGATGCACATGGTCCTGCAACTGCTGAGAGAAGAGCTCAACAGAGGAGCCAAAAGACAACATTCACTTCAAATGCATGCTGGCAAGCAGTTTCTTGTGGATCTCAACACAGGATGAGCTATAAGAGATTTAGCCCATTCTCCTCCTTCCCAAAGATTGCTGCTAAGACTCAGGCCATGGGGGAAATTGTGAGTGCTTCCAGACTGTTAATCACTGTGTGTTTACAGACTTGGAAACCAGAATTAAAGACCCTTGGAAACCCAAACCTCGGCATTTCTAGGCTTGGTATTGTTTTGTCCCCAGAGCAGTTGCTTACATCTGTGCAGAAACCTGCCATGGTGATTTGGCAGGGCTTTATAGCCCTGCTGCGCAGGTGCAAATGGCTGCTGGGGAGCATAGGGAGGAACCAAACCCTCTGTACCCCTGCCAAGGTGAAGGCAATCCCAGCCGTGCGAGATGCAAGCTGAAAGAGCTGTTCTATACGTGACCTCCTTTCATCGCCCTTTCGTGGCCATCTCAGAAAGCTGACTGCTGGGCTGAGATAGCTTTACAGCTTTTCTTTACAGCTAGTTGGAAGGGCTTGGGTTTTTTTTACTCTTGTTTTATTAACTGAAATGAAGAACCATTGAAATCTACACTTCTCCAGAGGAGATTTGACAAACAGAATTTTTAAATATATCATTTCAGTTCAGCACTGAAAGAAACACCAGCTGATCCTATTGTCTGATATCTGTCTCTTTTCAAAATTCTAATTGGAAATAGTATTTTTAATTATTATTATTTATAATAGTAGCAAAAAATACTGAAATGTGTAACAGACTCAAGACAACAGAGGCTGTCTCTTTGAGGGTAACGCTAACACTTTTTACCCATGGGCTCTTCTGATTACCCATGGAATTGCACTCCTACAGAGAAAACTTATCATAGAATCAAAGAATAGTTAGGGTTGGAAGGGACCTTAAGATCATCTAGTTCCAACCCCCCTGCTACAAGCAGGGACACCTCACACTAAACTTCCCTTACTTCTGAAAATTCTGGGGAAACAACACAAAAATAGCCTTACTTATTCATTCAGCTCTGTAGAATTAATCCTTTTATTTGTACAAATGGATTCTGCAAGTATTAAGTGGAGCAATGTGCCAGACATGAAAATCCATGTCATTCTGATGCCTCAGTGATGCAGCCCTGTGCTGGATTTGACCTTACCTCACAAGTAGTTTTTGGAGCCCTGAAATGGCACAATTTGGTGAATACTGTGAATCCTGCCCAGCTCCAGTCACAGGGGGTTTTCCCTGGGCCCTGGAGGGGCTGCAGCTGGTTCATGGCTAGGCACAGAGACAGGCAGAGCATGCCATGTTCCTCCATCACCACTGCACACAACACAGCAGCCCGGTTGTCAGCATCATTCTCTGCAGCTGCAACACAGCTGTGTCTCACCCCGGGTGGACTGGAGCAAGGGTCCACCTCCTCCTCCCTGCCAGCATCCCTTTCCACTGGGTGGGCAAAGGGAGCTTGGTTCAGTTTGCTGTAACAGAGGCAGGAGGCTGAAGCAACTCCCTGCTTTAGGAAGGGTCCACAGGTCGGGTCCTGCAGCTGCTGTAAACAGTCTCAGCACTATTTAATTCAATGCAGCCTTTATTTACATCAGCTGATCTGGCCCCACTTCTCCTGTTTTCCTGTGCTTGGTTCCTTTAAGATGTATTTTAATAGCCTCGTAAAACACCACTGTATATTCCTGTATAGGCTAGTAAAGATATGAGAACCATGCGATTCTGTAGTTGTTATTACAGCAACACCTGAAAAGGGCCCCCAGTGTGCCAAGCACTGTGTGGCTTTCTGAGTGATGGGGAGTTCATGTCCAAAATAGGCTGGGCAAGCAGTGGGGAGAGAATGGAGAGGATGGGAACAGAAGAGGCTGGCCCAGCCAGGAGAAGAGAGATGAGGCAGCAAGAGCAGCAGGCCAAAAGGAATGAAGAGCAATGAGCCAGAGGGGGAGATGGAGTTTGGAGCAAACATCAGAGAAAGACTGAAAATGACCAGTGAAAACTGTGCAAAATATTCTGATGTCTGATTCAGCTGCTCCTGCAGCTGTTCTGCTTGTGCCTGCCTTTGCTGGGCTCCTTCCTGCCTTTCCCTTCCCAAAGGCCAGGCAGCCCAGGCAGGGGTGGTGGGAATGGGGGAAGAGCTGTGAGCCTAGCCACCAAAGGGAGGACGATGGCTCTTTAGAGATCCAAATTTCCTCTTTCTCCTTTTCTGCCCTCTTAACCACCCTTTAATGCTGTTTGGAAATGCCCAGCCTCTTGAATAAGTACTAGAAATATATCCTGGAAGAAGTCTTGGTTACTTGGTCCCTTCTGATGCAATACCTTTTTCTATTCAAAAGAGGAGGAGAATATGCTGCAAAACAGCCTGTCTACCTCCAAACCCACCGGGGTGGGGAGGAGGAAAGGGACATGTGCCATATGCAGTGGGGAGAACAAAACAGGATTTCACATGTACTGCAGGCATTACTTCTGTAACTCTGCAGTGGAGCTTCCCTGTAAGTCACACTGATGTTCCTCTGATGTGTACTTTTAACCTTTTAGATCTGTTACTTCACATACATTTTTATCCTGACTTTTATCAAGGAGAGGGTTTTATTTTTTAATTTTATATTTCTTTAACTTGGCATTAGATCTTCAAGACCTCATAAATGGAATGCAGTATGTAGGAGGCATGGGAAGATTTGCTAAACCACACAAAAACTTCATCCAGGTATCACCATGTCACAGACTCAGTAAGGCATCACCTCCCTGGGGAAGCACCTGAGTATGGAGTTTCACCACAGTATGTGACCAAAACACAGCTGTATCCAATCCTAGGGCACTTCCTTCAGAAGAGAGGGAAGGCTCCCCGTTGCCTTGTGATAACTGAGGAAAGGTGCTGCAGCATGACCAACCCAAGAAAACCACAACTGACAGATAAGAAGAAATTTCAGAAAGGAACACATATTGCATGTGGAGGACCTGTTTGGGAATAAAGATTGTTTGTGAATAAGGGAGGATTAAAGGCAGTGGCTGGGAAAGAAAAAAAAACCCAAACAACAAAAACAAGAGGAAATTGAACAGTGCAAATAAAGAGAAAACAAAAAAATACCATAGGCAAAGCAAATCAGTTCTGGTATACAGCAGACTTCTAATTGCTCAGTGATAATCAGTGATTACTCCAAGCACTGTGCCTAGAGCCTCAGATTTGAATCTGAGAAAGGTAGGAACAGCAAGGGAGGGACAAATCACAAGGCAGACAGAAGGAACCACAGTATGAAGTGAAAAGATGTTTGCTTCTCTTGGCAAAACATGTTCAAAAGCCTCAAGGTGGAAGATTTCTACATGGATCAGTGCTGGTGGAACATGGAAGGCTCATTCCAGCACAGCTACTGCCATTTCTGGACTTCCTCACTTTGGACCTGGTTCACCGTGCATGAACAAATATTCTTTGGCATAGTAACCTGGATGCTATTCTCCAGCACCCCTCAGGGGTACAGCCTGCACACTCTCTACCTGCTGCTAGTCTTTCCTTTACAGCCCTTTTTCCTGGTAAGAGAAGAAAAGGAGATCCAGGGGACAGAGGAGAGGCAGAGCAAAGCCAGCATGTAAGTGGCAGAGCCATCACTGCCTGTCACAGGTGCTGAAGTGCTCATTTGGTGGTGTCATCCTAGACTCTCTGAAACAGCAATGCCTGGAAGACCTACTCCCCCATTACTCTCATTTCAGTCTTTCACCATTTTAACCATTTCATTTATTCTAGGCAAATACCTGTTTCATCTATACTGCATGCTTGAAGGCTAAATGTAGGATTTCACAACAGGATGAAAACCAAAGCAGTGAGCAAAGGATGATATATGTGGGGAAGGATGATTTCAATTTATACCTTCTTCAGTTGGGATGTACATTTTGATGATAAACAAGGGGTGTAGAATCAAAGACAAGTGGTTGTATTTAGCCCAAGCTAACTTCATGCATTTTCCTGTTTTCTCCCTGGCATCTCAAGCACATTCCACCAGGGACATGTACAGCTTGTCAATCATCTAATGAATTTATTTGAATAAACATCTTATGTCAACCTGAGAACCAAAAAGAAAGGGTCCAAGCTCAAGAGAATAAAGTGCAAAAAATACGTAGAGGAGCTTTCAACAGTAGTAAAAATCAGCTCTCTTGAACAAAATTGTAAGGCTCCAATAATAGACCTTGATGACAAGCAGAATTAAATAAAACATGAGTGATGAAACCCTGTAATGTTTATGGTGAGGTAGTCCAGACAGCTGATTATTAACTGTTACCAAAACAGTGTCTTGGCAGTGGATATGCAGTAACCAGGATGGAGACTGGTAGCTCGTTTAAATTATTGGTAAAGATCTGTTATATGTTTCAAAGAATCCTTCTAACACAATGAAATAATAGCATGAAATCAGTAATTATACGTGTGAGGGAATAGTGTCTGACAGATTGTATTCAGAGGAGGGAAAGGAGTTATTTCCCGTTTCGTTCTGACTTGCTATCATATTGCTGTGTCCAGTTTCACAGCAAATACCTAAGGAGTAGGTTTGGGGCTCATGTGTTGTTTTTAGCTAAGCAGCCATGCTCTTACCATGTCACACCAGGCTGGAGAAAAAAAAGAGATGATTTTTTTTGCTCCCTGACACACCTGGAAATAAAATGTCAGCAATCCCTAGATGTAACTCACTGACTGACTCCAGTCTGACTGAGACACCCAAATCCAGCCTCTCCTTTGGCCAGGAGCAGTGACGCCTGCCAGGCTCAGGACTAAGTACCAAAGAAACCTTTTGGGACTGGGAACACCTACATCTGAGGTGCAGGCGTATTCCATTAAAGACTCAATCTACTGGAACGAACTGTTTCTGACCCATCACAGATCCCAAGCACCATCACCGCCTGTTGCAGGGGACTGCTGTTTATGTCCCTTATTGACAGGCTGTTGGGAGATGGATAGAAATTTCCAGGACTTGTCACCCTGCTACAAAACAGTGCTTGTCTCACACGTGTGCTGCACAGTGCCTTAAATACCCCATTGCCTTAGCCTTCATAATGCTGGGGGCCTGCATTCTGCAGCTCCAATACCTTTTCCTGAAGCTGATGAGGCAGTGTTTTCCAGACTCTCTTTGGCAGTACTTTTCTTTAGTTGTTTTTATGCTCTTGTTCTTCTGCTGTTATTTTCATGGGCCTGCACCTGCAAATCCTGGCAGCATTGTCAAGATGGGGCCTCATGGGAAGCAACTCCCACTGTTGTGGGAATTGGCCTCCTCTCCCTCACTTGCTTTCTTTCTCTGTTTGTACATTTTAGTTTATATTAGAGAAAAACAAATATAATGCACAGCAAAGTTAATAACAATAATAATAATGTCAACAACCACATCAATAATATACAATAATAGTATGTAGTAATAATAAAAATGCTTAGTAAATGTTATCCGACAATACCTATACATACAGAAACTTCATGATCAGTCAATGTGAAACATTTGCTCTTGATTAGCATACCCCAATCAGCACAGGCTTAGTGGTCTCTTCTTCACAAAACAAGAATGAAAGGCCGTGCAGCCAAATCGCAACTTTAACCTTGATCCTCATTCTGAGGCTTTGTAGCCACTACCCAAGTGCAATGTACAGTCCCAAATTAATTAATATTCACTTGCTCAAGTACAACAACAACTGTCACCAAGATTTTTTAGTACATCACCCTGGCATCATCACCACTCAAGTCTGAAGTAAAAGACATACAGTAAGGGTTGTAAACCTAAGTAGCCCTTATTAGATCCAGTCGTAATGCTTGCTTTCCACTTTAATCCAAAATCCAAACCTGTTATACAAGATAGCACAGCTGTCTTCAGAAAAGAACAGCAAGCTTTGTCTGTTTTCAATACACAGATATATGGCCCCATCACACTAGTCCCACACTTGAATACAAGACCTCTCCAAAAGCCACCAATAATCTTCATGTTGTCCTAGACCCCATACTTAATCCTAATTTTTGCTGCAAATCCAGTGCTGGGCATTTTTCCTAGGGCTTATTGATCCACTTTTAGTGTTGTAACTGAAATGGAGCATCTAGTTGTGACCAGTTCTGGGTCTGGCAGATTTATTCATCGCTCCACAGTCACATCACAGCTGGTAGGAGGACCTGGCTTCAGACTATGTGTAGATTTGGGGTTAGACTCAGGCTTTCACTCTTCATAGAGTGAGGAATCTGAACTGTTGCTGAATCAAGGTGGTACTTTAAGATTAGTTTGGGGGTATCCATCTTCTATACTTAGATGTAGTCTGACAGTCATCACTGGCCTATTCTTGGGTATGCATTTAAAGTTGGGTTTCATTTCTAGGTGAGATCAGGGTTTGACTGGCATGGAACATTTGTCCTCAGTTACTGCTCGAGTCAGAGCTAACTACCAAGCTATTTTAATATCTTTTGCAACAAGTGCCAAAGAGTCTATGGTTATTTTGGTGTCTGGCAGGGTTTCCTGAATGAATTTTAGAATGAAGACTTCTAAGATTTAAAACATGTTTTTCCAGTTAAAATCCTACCTCCTGCCCATCACTGGGTCTATTAGATGTCGGTTTGCATTCCCCATTCAAACCCTTTCCTATTTGAGCAATACACCTGGCCCAGTTGACTGGCAAACTTTCACACCATCCTATGCAAACAGCACTCCTTTCATGCATGTGGTGCAAAACCACATTCTGAACTCACACTCATTCTCAATATGTCCTTGGATTCACTTGTGTGATTCTCAACTGCAGCTAGACCTTTTGCTGAGTGTGTGGTGACTGGCATTTTTGCACCAGTGTTTGAGCTCATGCAAGATACAATGTGGATTTATATTTTACTGGAAAGCATGTTCTGGTTTTAATAGCATTTTTGTGCAGAGTAAGCTTCATGAAGTGGAAAACAAGGCACCTATTTTTCCATGTTTCTTTCACTCCCTCTGATATTACTGTAGACCTCCAGCAGCAAGTGTGAAGAGTGGCTTGCTTTAGCCCAGGACAGATTTCTTCTGGCCCTCACCTCTGTGGGACTGCAGTGCCTACCCTGCTTTCAAGACCATGCTGTCACTAAACCCTTTGCCTCCTGTCCTCATGGCCTTCATTTTTCCTGCTTCTCAAGGTGCCTACAAAGCAATTTGCCAGCCTATCACTTGACTGATGAGAAGGGCTGGTGAGAAGGTTTAGTCCACTGATATTGCTGTATTTAAAAGTATTCAAATGCCACTGAAAGACTTTTCCAGCAGAGTGCAAGTCCAGGCCAAACTTCACATCAAATTGATCACTGCACAACAATAGCAATGCCACATGCACCCAGCTTTCATTAAGTGGTAGGAAGAATTACCTACTTTACAATACATATTTCCTTATTGCTAACAGAAAGCCCAAATTGTGTTCCTTTGCTTGTACAGTCTGTGTTACCAGAGGCTCCCCCCCACCATGGCCCCTGGCCCACAGCTGCCTATCATTTATTCTATGCATAAAGTATGAATTAGCATTCTACTCCAATTTTAAAGCTGTTCATCATTACAATAAATTGGATGAATAAGCAACATATTGGACAAACTCTTCCCTTTAAAAATTATTGTTAGGTACCATAGGGTTGAGTCTTCTTGGTCCTCTTGTTTTCAATGTGTCTTGTTTTGTTGTTTTGATCTTTGCCGTAGGTCTCTTCTTTCCTTATTTAATACCCTTCTCCACTCTCAAAGGGCTGTTTTCCTCGCCTCGGAAAGCAAAGAACAAGACATCAAATCCAGATCTCTTGGAAAACAACATAATGGACAAACCACAGGAGCAATGGGTGTTCTGAGAGCATCTTTTCAATGTTAAATTTGTCCCCTGCTTTGATGCTTTCCCATATGCTCTCTTGAAACATGGTGAATCTCTGTTAAAGGTTCTACCTTCTGGTTTTATACTATGTAAAAGGCAAATCCTGTAGTCTTGTAAAAGTTAGTAGTACAGGATAATAGAAAAAGTATGGAGAAGGTTTTCAGGCTAGAGGAGAAATTAGAGTTGACAACCAACATGCCACCCACTTCCTATTAAAAGATAGTGGTTATTTGCTAAAGCCCTGAGGATTAAATTTTTGCATTACCTTTTTTATCAGCTTTAACAAACATTGCCCACAAATCACAAACAGATCTTCAGACAAATTAGACTAATGCTAATTAGACTAATGTGAAAATTGCAAACACTGTTTCTTTCAAAGTTGAGAAATTGTCATGGCACAAGGAAGGCTGCGTTTCTTTCTACTCACTCACATCCCCTTAATTTTTTTCCTGCTTGATGTAATCCTTGTCAGACTGTCAGAAAACATTTACATAGTCAGCACTGGAAGTGAGGCAAAAGGCACTTAAAACATTACTGAACCTGGCCGAAAGGACAATAGGTTGAACTGCCAGGTCCCCAGGGTAGGAATGATCCCCTCACTGTTAGACTGAAGTACATTTTTAAGAAAGAGCATCCTTCACCTGCTGCTGGGCACCCAAAGGCTGTATCAGCTTGTGGACCAAAGCCTCTTCATTGCTTTAGGAGCAGATAGCAGCCACATCTCACATCCATGCAGAGATATCTTGTCTCTCCCCAAAGAGAACACCTTTATACCTGCTGCTGGTCCTTGGGCCCCTTGTAGGAAAGGGCTGACATTACCTGGGAGAATCCCATGTCAGTGCTCAAGGCCATGTTTGCTTTATCATTACAAGTAAAGCCCAAAAGCTCAGATCTAACCACTGATGAAATCAGTGATGAAATCAGTAATCAAACAGGGCTGGGAAATCTGGACTCTGCCTCCTACCATCCTTTTTAAGAAGACCAAAGCCAGCCCAGCCATGCTAACAGGATTACTGCCCCAAGGAGCAGTACTACCTGCTGCTTCCCAATACCAAAGCACCTGTAAAGAAACCTTGAGGTGTTAGGGTTTCCAGCACCATCAGTGTAGGCAGAAAATACACCCATTTTGTCAGTATGACTTACTTCCCAAGAGCCTTCAAAAGTACCCTTCTCTATTGATCACAGGGAGACGTACCCCTTGGCTGAGGAGTTACCTTCACAGAGCTGGTGGTAAAGTAACTACTGCTGAATGAATATGTGGAAGCAGCACACCACTATGTTTTGAAACCATACTGCAATGGCAGGCTGATGCTTGGTACTGCCTTATGCATTGGCACCCCATTCCAGAACCCCTCTGCCTGTAAATATTTTGCAAAAGACTCCCAGTGGGATAAGGGTATAAAATCTGAATAAAAGATGGGAAGGATCATAAATAGGAGGGTAGATCAGATGCTGAAGCATATTGAGGCTGGTGACTAAGTGACTGTTCCCATGTGTAAGCACAACTCTCTATAGCACAGCTAACTTCCAGCTTTGTTCAGATGGTGGAAAGTCTCAGAATGGCATCATCTCAGCCATGAGAAATTTGGGACATGCTGTACTTGATGAGGAGCACCTGGAATTGATTGGCGATCACCCACACTGTAAAGGCAGGGATGGCCTGGGAATTGTTTCCCCACTAGCGCAATTCCAAGATGCAAGTTCTCTTTCTGAGTCTCCAACGAAGCAGCTGCATTAACTCACTCCAGCAGAGATGCTATGGAGATCATACATAAAGGAGTCTCATGGCAATATGCTCATCCTTTGCTATGCCAGCTTTGAGGAGCACCATGCTTTGAAAAGCCACTGGCTGTGAAATTGGAATCACCCTTTTGGCCAAAAAAAGAAGAGGGTTAGGATTAAGATGAGGCTATTACTCTCTGACCTGCCATATGATCTCTAGATGTTTTGGAGGAATGTCAAAAGAATTTACCTGAACTCAGACTCAAAAGTCACGATCCAAAGGTTATAGGGGCTGGCCATGAATTTTGACTAAGTTTTGGAGTAGGCACTTAACCTTACTACAATTTGTTGGCAGAAATGGCATGACTATGCTGAGCTTGTGATGTACTTCTAGGGGCAGGGATTAAAAACAGAATTAAAGAAACTTTAGGAACAAGCAAGTTCTAGGTATGGTGTTCATTCTCTTGTGCAGCCATTTGCCAAAGTGTGTGAGCTGCTTCATCCAAATAGAGGGCTTGGCTGACCCTTTCAGCCAGCAGAGCTCCTCCTGATGAGGCAGTGGCAGTGATTTTAGAGGCTGGAAGAAACTTCGTGGACAAATGATAGACTAATTGTTTGCAAATTGCCTATTTATCTCTGGATATGCCTTATAGCATAAAGGCTTATAATTTCCAAATGCACCTATTATAATTCTAACTGAGGGGATATGAAATCTTTTCTAGACAGGAAACAATAATCTCCTGCCTGTTCGGTTTGGTTTTGGTTTGTTTGGTTTTTTTTTTCCAGGAATATAATGTGAAAGATTTTTCTGTTTTCCTTCTCTGCCATACTCTGTTCTGCCTTTCCCTGCCCTGCCCTTCTTTATTGCTAGTATTTCATACTATTTCAATAAATGATTCTGTAAACAGCATCTCTTTATGTCAGGCAGGGACACCTGAATTCCAGAAGATCCCTGTCTTGATGGGAAGAGGATGAAGATGAACAGGTATTATACAGCAGCTTTCCTACCATATGAAGAGTCTGTTCTACATGAGTGACTTCTCCTTGTCCAGATTTCTCTCAAAGTGGGACCAGGATTTAGCCAGATTCTTGCTAACTGACAAAATGGAACTTTATTGCTGAAAACCATGTTTAGGTGTCTCTTTCATACTGCAGCAACCAAAAGTGGGGACACATGCACAAAGAAACTTTCCATTTTTCTTTTCAAAATGCTTTTTTAATGAAAGCCATGGTTTGGGGTATTTTACTAACAAGACTTGAAGTTTTTAAACTTTTGCAATATATCAGAGTAGAAAAGAGGGAATATTTGAGTTTTCCTAACTTTTCTTTTTCTCTCCATGTTTTCTTAGTTACATCACTGGTGTTCTTTTAAAGTGGTTTGCTCAGCAAAACATTTTTATCCCCAAATCCTTTTGTTTAAAAAAACCTAGCCTTCTTCTTCTAACATTCCCCCCCACACACACCTTTTTCTTCTCTACTTTGTATTAACAGGGAGAAAGGCTTTGCAAAAAGATTGAAAATCTTTGTCGCAGCCTTACAACCAAAAGGGACCACATGAGTGAAATGGACTGGAACCTCAAACATCCTTTCCATACTGGTGTAGTTAGACCTGGTCTCAAAAGAAGGACTTTTCATCACATAAGTAAATAAGGCAGATGGAATAAGCTCAGGAATCTCACCATCTTCTTAGTGGTTCCAGTTTCACTTAGCTAGTCCTTAAAGTAGAACCACACATTAGCAACCTTGATTTTTCTTCCATTTTCCCTGTCCATAATTTGTGGCTGAGGACTTCTTGCCAGACCCACAAAGATATTTTAGGTGCCCGATTCCTATATGTGCCCAACTTGACAATGTGAAATCAAAACCTTTCAAATCCTGCCTAGCTATATCCTTCCTTTGCTTTGTTACTGTGACCAGAATTTGGCTTTTATAGCATTTATTTTTCAGAAGAGAATAAAACATTTTATCACTTACGAAAATGTGGTTGCAATTTGTATTCAGCTCCATAGAATATTACTTGAAGGTGTAACTCTTACCCTGCCATTTTCTGAATAGTCTATTTACTAAGTGTTAATGTGAGTCTCAGCAGGGTGGAGTCAGTAAACTTATGGGTATTTAGAAGTATTACATTAAAGGTTGTATTAAATGCCTGATTCTGCAATTAGAAAACATGCAGCTAATGCTTGCGCACATAAATAGTCTCTATTGTCAGAGCTATTTGGATGCAGCTTTGGTTTGAGGACAGATAGGTCGTTGCCTTTTTCAGACTCTGCACACTGCTTCCACAGACAATGGGCACAATTGGGCATTGGCTGGACCCACTGCCTTGGGAGCAGGCTGAGTACAAACAAGCTCCCATCCTTGTCCCGCCCAATCTGGGACCATTCTAGCTCTGAATCCATCTCAGGTACCTTGGTGACATCTCAGGGTAGCTCCAACCTGAGGGCACCACAACCTTCAACAGATCTTTCCCCATAATGGATTAATACACAGTGGTTTTTATCCCTGTTGTATAGACAATGTATAGGAAGAATCTCAATATGGTTATACAGTATAGCAGTCAGCCCAGCATATATAAACACATATGTATGTGCATACATATACATATGTTTATGGGAAAGTGTCAATATACACGCATGTACTCACACATGTATATATATATATGTACATCTATGTATGAACCTGTGCACACCTTGATATATGCAGAAAACCAAAGTTGTTTAAACTACCTAGTTGTGGTTCTGCTGCAGTGCTCAGCAGAAGAGCTTGAGACCATTTATCCCATGGGGAGTGCCCACACTGCTCTGGCTGCTTCTGTAAGTGTGCTCTTAATCCCAGATTCACCATGTCTAATTTATACCACCTGAAAATGAGGAGTCCAGTCTTAGACTGAGATGAGTTGCTCCCTTTCCATTTAACTGCAGAGGAAACCTAGACCCCAGCTTAAACACCAGGGGTTTTGATTGCTGCAGTTGGATAATATGAGTCCTATTCCCAATGGCATCTCTGAGATCTCACTAGAAGTCTTTGATGAAGCTGGACTGGAACCAGGATTCCAGAGTGCAAACTGGCAGCCAAGACCTTGAACCAGCTTTTCTTCAACATAGTGTGCACCTGCAAGTTTCAAACTGTAATCATTCTTCATGTGAGTCGAATTCCTAATTTTCTTAATTTAGGCCTGAGATTTGTTTTAAAATAACTTTAATCCATTGCCCTGCAACAGTTCGTCTCAATCTGTATTGCTGTAAAAAATCAATTTAAAAAAAAACCCAAAACGTAAAAATTTGTTCTTCAAGTTTATAGGTCCTTAAGTTCCTGAATTATTCCTGAATTAGTCTTTGCCTTATCTTGATTATGCTGCTTCATGGTGCATATATATAAAGCCTAAATATAAAGCCTGTCTGTGTTTTTTGTTCTATCAGCTAAACTATTATAGAAAATGAGTGGAAAAACCTGACCACAGCCAACATCGTTGCATTAATTTGTCATTATCTTTTATGTAGACATTCTCAATATGCATCACACCTGGTGGCTTCATGGGCTGGGATCTGCAAATCAGTATTACTAGCACTGATAAATAAACCAAACTGCTGTTTTATTTCACTGACCTCTTTATTCTGAAATGCTATTTTACAGGTTCTGGCATTATTGCCTGTGGGTGATGCAAAGCAAATGCAAACTCCCACATCATCGTGGACATACATAGGTTATTCTTTATCTCAGGTGTAACATCTTTGCAGTGTCACAAGTCATTTGCTGTCCCAACTCTCCTTACTTCACAGCCTGCAGATGGTGAACCTGCAGAAGGGGTGTACGAAAGGCTAACAGTGTTAAGGTGAGATGAAAGGCTGACAATAAGGATCTTCCAGCAGAGTAAATATCTAGAATAAACCTGTAGAAGAGATGAAAAGAATATTGCAGAGCAGCATTTGTAAAATGGTATGTTTTTAATTAAAATTATAATTGAGGAAATCGTTTTTCTTTCAGAAACGTCAGCATTTACTAAGACAGCATCAGTAGAGAGTCAGTGCCATGAATGTCTAGATTTTGCTTGGGATTTAAGGTAATACTGTAAAAGAGCTAAATTTAAGATTTTTATTGATGGGGGGGAAGCAGCAAAGAAGAAAAACCCCAAGGCTTTGATCTTTCATAATGTTTCCTTGTGCACTGTACTACCTGTTGAAATCATGGAAACTTATATTTTTGGTTGGAAAAAGGATAGTATGTGCTGTGTTTGTATGCGATGGCATTTTGTGGGAATTTGGAATTTGTGGTTCAGTCAATGTGTTTGTACCTATTTCTATGGACGGCATCAGCTGCTCCTTTGTTGGTCTGGTACTGAAAGAGGGTCTTCACCAGTGAAGAGCTCTTCTCAGGGCACTGCATGTCCCTCTTCTCATCCCACCATCACTACAAAACTATTCTGTGAGCTGAAAAGAAGCCTGTTCCCAACACAGGGCAAGGATGTGAGCAGATATGTTGGTCTCAGCAGAAATGCACAGTATCTGGGCTGTATCTTAGCTGATGCAAGACACTGTGTCAAAGAGACTTGTTTGGACAAAACTTTGGATATAATTATAAACAACAAAAAACAAAACAAAACAAGCCAACCAAAAAAACCCCAAACCCAAACCAAAATAAAATGAGCTCATTTACAGTAACCGGGGGATTGCAAAGTGCAATATTTTCCAGACTTCAGGCTAGGAAAATGTGTTGGGCTTTTTTCCCCCTGAAATCTCCAGGGACATCAAAGAGGATCAGCAGAAAGCAGCCTGGTTTTGTTATAAAACAAGTGGAAAAGGTTCCCTCGTAGGCAATATCTCCAAGCCTTGTGAATATTTCTCAAGACAGGTAGAAAAGCATACAACAGACCAATTAGTTCTCACCACAAAAGCCCAGAGGGTACTTCAGAGAGTGTGATACCATCTTCCCTCTGATTTCCTAGCTAGCATTCCTTGGGATAGATGTTTATTTAATTCGTCTTTTAGTTATGGCAGGCAAATGTCAGTAAAATGATCAGATACTGAACATCAGACATACATAACTCTTTGGAAATGCCGTTAGAAGTTTTTTTTATTATTTCAGGCAATAATATAAGGGTGAATTAAATTCTGCCTTTGCTATCAAAGAAAGGTTAATCATATCTGTGTAGGTAAATCTAACAGGCTATTTACTATCCCTGCAGGTGCAAAAGGATTCACAGTGCAGACAGAAAAAAAAGCCATAGGTTTTAGTGATTGATCTCCCTGTAAACAAACTGGAAAATAAAGCTACTGTAGTGACCTTGGGATTTCCACCTATAGACATTTTATAAATATTTGGTGATACCTAAAATGTATTTTGAACATGTGTTTATTATAATATACTATACTAAAATGAAAACCAGAGTAAACTCCAATTACTTCCTAAACATTTTGCCTGATAAATCTGGAACATGTTAAAAATATTTTAGGAATAATTGAAACATTTCACACATACAGCATTGATGCAGCATTCTTTTTTATATCTAAACCATGTGTGCGCTACCCGGTGCATGTCAGATGGGCACTGTGAAAGAAGCCTGCTGATATGCTGGGGAATTGCTCTGGCAGGGAAAGCGTTTGACCAGTATAACCACATAGGTCACGATTTATTAGCCCAGGCAGCATGTCACAGCACACAGGCAGGTATCCAACATGAAACCCGCCTCAGAGAGCTGCAACCCCTACTGCTTTCCCCTGGAACCTAATCCAGAAAACATGACTTGAGGGAAGATCCAGCAGAGGAGTTGCATGATCTTCTGCTGTTTCATGGAAATGCGTTTGGAAGCTATTTTCTGGGGTAATCCATCATGAAACAATCATGGAATAAATGTGGCTTATATAAGGGTCCTGATCCTTTAACTACTCCTCCCTTCTCCATACACTCCAGTGACCACTACAACAGGGATCCTACTTCTGCCTTACACAGGCAGAATATCTCTTTCCCATTCCCAGATCCCATCTCTGTTTTTCCAATGATCATATTAGCTTTTTTAACCACAAAACTATTATAAGTCAGACAGTTGATTATTTGTGACAACCCCCGAAATCTTTTTCATGCCTCCTACCATGATGCAGCACCCCATCCTGTAAACAGAATTTATATACTTTTGTTTCTAGATATTAACCTCTGTTTGACTTCATTTGGTGGAATGCAGCTTACGAAGTGAGCCAGATCACCTTCACATATGAAAGACTGCCAGTCTGTGCGACCTGAGAAAGGTATTAGAAATCATTTATGTGATATTTGTGATTTAAATATAGATTGTATTGGTTGGAAAGGAGAAATGGGTGATTTCCACCCACTGATAATTGCCCATAAAGTATGTTGAAATCTGGTAGATGCTTTTTAAAAATGCTGTTTTTTGAAATTTTAGAATCAGATAACTGATTTATCAGACTTTCAATCTCAGAATGATTTTCCTACAAATGAAGTTAGGATGATTTGACAAGCTTCAGCTTCTCTGAAGTCACAGAAATTGGCACAGATTTTAACCTCTGCCTGCAGTATCAGCCATTTTCTATGTGCTATTTTCTATGAAAGCTACCTAGACAGCCTACAATTGGGCTGTCCCTCTCACTTTTTTTTTGAGTGAGGCACAGCATTTACTACCTGCCCAGAGAAAAAATTCCTCAGCCTTAAGAAATCTTGGGGACATCTAATCCAGCCTTGCTGAATGAAATGGTTCTGAGCTGACTTGCATTCTCCCAATTTACTGTTAGACCCGAAAATATTTCATCAGCATCATATGATACTCATACTTCCTCCAGCTTTGATCCACCAGAACAGAAATACTTATTGAATGCATCTGTCTCATAATGTCTCATTACTAGGAGTTTAACCATCAACATTTAGTAATGTACTCACAGAAGTTCCTTTCATTCCTCATGTATATTTGTAGAAGACATTTCTTGTCTTACTTGGGTTTTACCCTTTATTTCTTCATGCAGTGTATGGGGCGAAGAAGCAGCTGGTTGGTACAGCCTGAGGTGAATAAAAGCTCAAGTTGGGAATGCTCTGAGGAGGCATCCCAACACTGGGCACCATAGCACCTAGTGTATGTTCATGAGGTAAGTTACGTGGCTAGGGAGAGCTGCAGTGTGTTGCTCTGGATGAACCAGTGTTAGTGTGGTTCATCTTTCAATCTGTGCAAACCTCTGTAAAGCATCTTTTTCAACATCTTTGGGTCTCTCTGTGGTGTGGTGCAGGCAAATGCAGGTGCAAGATAGCCAAGTTGGAGCACTTGGTGCAATGGGGTTTCCCCAGCTTTGGTGGCAGTGCCTCTGCAGCCATCCCTTATGCTGGAGCCTCAGCGGGATGTTCTCAGTGACCCAGAAACGAACCACCTTCCCAGGTCTGGATCCACATGCAGGACTGAGCTGGAAAAGATAAAATAAACCCAAATCCACCCATCTGGTGCTCGCTGTAGGACCTCTGCCAGCATGGAGCTCCACTGGGATCCAGGCCTTACATGTTATATTTTCTGCAGATATTCTTACAATTAAAACCAGGACTACAAAGGAATCTGGGAGGGAGCTCTTGGCAGCATGTTGAAAGCCCCTGAATAATTTTTTAAAAGAAGATTAATGTAACTGTTGCTGGTACCTCTAGGGAAAAGAACAGCTCCATTCTGTAGCAGGCTGTAATTTGTAAATTGAATCTAATATTGCCACATAAATAATACTGCAGAGATTAAATCTGGGGAAAGGTGTGAAATGAGAGAGCTACAGCATCTAAGAAGCAAATGCAGCAAATACTTTCACAGTGGCTGTAGAGTGGAATGTATTAACAAACATTTCTATTGTTCAAGTGAGCTCTTTGCTAAATGAGAATAACATGCACTTTACATCACAGGGAAAGTGCCAAATATTGCAATTTTTTTTTCCTATTTCCTCAGAGCGAGCCTCTTTGGTCTCCATCTTGCAGTCTTGCACTATTGTTCCAACGAAACCTTTTTGTCCTCAATGTATTCCCTGCAAACTGTGAGAACTCCAACTCAATATAAAACATTTTTATTTTTCCAGGCTACCAGAATGTATATGTGCAGGAAAACACTACTGCCTCTTAAAAAAATTAACTAAATGTAAAAAAGTTCATTTTTGACCTTTTGTCCCTTGATACTGTGACATGCAGCAGCCTGTGTACAGGCCTGATCCAAGACTGTGTGGGTTTAGTGGTGTTTAGGACACACTCTTGTAACACATTACTCACTAAAACTAGTGATGTCTACTAGAACTTATAACTAGTAGAGGAAAAATAGACCCCCATGTGCTATTAAAGTGGTTATAAAAGAGTCATTTTTTTGAGTTATTAGCTCAAATTTTGTCAAAGGAAACATTCCACAGGCAAGTATTCCTTAGTGTCATCTATGGTCTATAAGTTTTTCTTTTCCCTTGCTATGTATCAATCAACTACGTTCTCATACCTCAAGGCAAATTTCTTCTTCAGCACAAAAGGGTAGCAGCTGGGCCCTGCATTCCTATAAACTGTGTAAGGAGCAATACCCTGCTCTGGTCCAACTCACTCAATGCTCATTACAGAGAGGAAGGATATCTATATTGGCTGTGGAGTGACAGAGGTAATTTTTCAGCCTTCGCATGGACACTATCTTGACTACCAGAGTATCGTATTGCTGGGATTCAAGTGTGCAGAGGCAGATGAGTTGAATATTGTAACCCTCCTGCTGTTGAGCTAAACGGACCATCTCCATTCAATAACAACATAAAAAAAAGTCCAAATTTTTCATAGCTCTGACTTGTTCTGGGGAGCTTCAATGTTCTGGTTGCACTTCACTCCTGTTAGGATATTTGTAAATACATAGCACCTTAGGTTTTCTGATTAGAAATGCTTGTGTGGTGTCAGACTCAAACCCCTCAAATTCAGATGCCATTTTCATAGAATCACAGAAAGGTTTCAGTTGATATTTCTGGAGTTTCCTGAAACCCGTGGAAGTTCAAAGATTTCCAACCTGAAACAAAGTATTTCTACAGTTCCAGGAGATGACTGCACATTTTTTTTTAAGGAATGAAAGGCAAACACTTTCCAACTGACCCAAACAGCTGCCAGTATTTATTGCAGTATGGGTATTCTGATGGAAGATCAGAAAGCAGAAAGACTTTGTAAACATGTATGCTATTAACACCTCAGCGGATGTCCAATCTTCTGTCTGATCTGCTGCAATGTAAATTTAATGATGAAAGAACCTAGAAAGTGTTAAAACAGTTAGATATATATAGTACTTCAAGCACTGGTACTGAAAACAAATCGCTACCAGCCGTTTGAATCTTACGCTCTCTAGAAGATGCTTTCTTGTGAAATTTCTGTTGTGAACATCTTGTAGTTTTTCTTTTTTTTTTTTTTTTTTATTTTTTTTTGAAGATGAAAACAAAACCCACATGGCACTTGGGCAACAAGTCGTTTCCTTCTGGATTTTTGAAATGCTTGAAGTTCCATCACTTACAGACATGAGAACAAATGTACTCGGTGATATGAAGGACCTGTCCGGCCCAGCATCCTACCTCCAATGGTGTGAGAGGACCAGAGGGGAAGAGCAAATAAACAAAACAAATGCGTGTGATACTTCTCTTTACTGTCTCCAGCTCCCCTGCCACCACCTGCATCACAACTATGTCTCAAAGCAGATGTACAGATGTAAATTTTATGAATTTGGTAGCCCTTGATGGGATGCAAACACAAACTGTTTGGGGGTTGATTTGTTTTCTCAAAAATTTTTAGGTTAACAAGAACAGCCTAGTGGACAGGCCATGTCTTATTAGTCCATTATTGGAATACCCTGGGTATCCAAGGAATAGCACCCTGTGATGCTCTCCCCACATCTTCCACTGGAGAGATCCAGGGCACCTGATTAAGTCTATCCACCTATCCCTTCTGTGCCTCCCAGAAGGAAGGCCAGGGAGATGGGATGCCTTCATCAGCTGTGGTGGGAAAAGTAAACCTGCTTTTGCTCGCTTGTTGCCTCCCAGTTTTTAGAGCTAGTGGGAATGGGAGCATGGGTTTAGCCAGCCACTGTACAGCCTGTTCCTAAGGTTGACACTGAGAGACATTTGGAGGCATTTGGTCTTCTCCAGCATGGGGTTGCCTATTGTAAGTGATCCTTAGATAGTCCTCCTGGTAGAGAGTGTCATAATTACCCCTGAACATCTAGATGGGGTGTGTCTGCTGATCAAATCATACCATGTCCCCAGAAGGTGAATATTCATTGAAAACACCATTCTTGCTTTCTCAATGCAGATCACTCTTCCTCTCCCCACCCCCTGAAAAGAAAAAGGGGAAGAGGGGGGGGAAGAGGAAGAAAAAAGGAAAAACAGAGAAGAAAGCCATGAAAAATCAAAGTTCATCTAAACCTATCAACATGTGCATAACGCATGTCTGTGCCTATTAATCACTGCTGGGGAAACACAAAGCCACAGTGCCATTAAGGAAAAGACAACAGATCATTCCAAAGCCATATGGCCACCACCATTGATCCTCACATCCAGGAATGAATGAATGATCTTGACTGGTAAGAATGTAGAACGAGAGCCAATATTATAACTCCAGTGCTTCCACAGACTTTGGGGAAATATGCTTAGAGAGTAATGCAAAACTGAAACAAAGGGCACATACTATCAGTATCAAAGGATCTTATGTGGCATGATGTGCTTTAAGAGTGATTACAGCAACTTTAAAAAAAATCACATTACCCCATTTGTTCCTTAATAAATCATTTTTTTAACTGAATTCTGAGTGAGCTGGAACCTGTTATGTGGACAATCCTCCAAATCCTTGCAGTAATATGTGATCCCATACACTTGGGTAGAAATCTTCACATGTATATACTTGTGCTTGTTAAAAAAAATCATCGTCATCAACATAATTTCAAGACTTTTTGCAGTAAAAGCACAGAATATCAAAAATGGATGTAGGACTCAGCATTTACATTTTGGTACCTTCGTTGGTGCAGAAACCAGACTGGGAATTTCCAGCCAGCATAACAGGCTCTTAAACATCTTCAACCACTTTTATAAGCTGTGTTAGAAAGTAGGTGGTCTCTGACATGGTCTTTAAATGCAATGGGCCAGATACTCAGCTGGTATTAATTGTCACTCCTTTGTCTTTGAGAGCACCATGCCAACTTAACCCAGCATAGGATCTGGCTCAGCATGGTCCTTTCCACACTGTCTGCTTAATCTGTTTAAATCCAAGTTAATCTAAAGTAGCTTTCAGTACGGATTAAAACCACCCCAAGGAACAAACTCTTCTTTCCATGGATGAAATGGCATCCAAAGATATTTCCTTATAAAATGGGCCTTCAAAAGCTGATCTCCCACACTGCAGAACTATGCAGCAGTCTTCACAGTTCTTGGCTGGCACTGAAAGAGGATCTAAATTTGACTCTCTCAGTTCACCATCCCAGACGTCAAGAAAATTTGGGTCTGCCCTGCAACTTTCTGTAATCTTCAGTTTAAAAGTTTGTATAAATAGATAGGAGAATGTCTCACTACAAGCCACTGTTAACTTCTTAGGGCAAGATTTACAGCAAGAATGAAATGCACCTCTCCCTTCTCTGAGTTTGTGGGCTCTCTCTGAGCTGCAAAGTAATGTGGCTCCCTCTCAGCTTTCAGCATGTGAAATATTCCCACTGGGTTGGCATCTACATCTTTTTCTTGTGGAAAGCCTATATGCTTTGTTCGTTTCTCTGGCCTGTTTAGTTCAAGCTACTAATATCCCTGACAAGCTAAGCATCTTATTCAGAGATGAATGAGGAGCCACCAAATGTGCTTCTCTTTCCTCAGTGTTTTACTGGTTGCCACAGCCACCTGTGGGATGTGAGACACAAGTTCAATTGCTCACCACTCATCTGAGCGTGCTCCAGCCCATGAAGTGTTAAGGAGGGGGTGCCCAGATGTCTCAGCATATGTTAAAACATTGAACATAGTTTCAGTCTGGGATTTTTCCACTCCTGCCTGAGGGTTATCACAGGCCAGAGATGATTCCCAGAAGGCAAGGCAGCTGCAGCCACCCTTTTTTGGGAGAAAAAGGAGTGAATCTGTATGGACTTGATCCTTGCAGTGACTATTTGCTTTGGGATCAAAAAAGAGTCTCTGACATATTTTCATGCTTTCATGTATTAGAGTAGATGCAGCCCCTCGTTTTCTCATGTTAGAGCCATTTAATTTCACATAAAATGTTGAAATAGGAGTGGTGCCTGAAGGCAATTCTTTCCTTCCCACTCTTGGCTGCAGGGAGGGAATGTGGTGCCCAAACACTGATGTGCTGAATGGTACCTGAACATGCTGCTCCTGGCTCCTGGCAGAGGAGCACCTTGGTGAAGCTGGAGCAGGATGACAGAATCCCTCCAGGGACTCCTTCCAGGGACTGCTTGTTCAGTTCCTCCTTTGAGAAAGAGGTTGGAGGTTGGGGTGTATAACATAATTTCCAAACATAGGTCACTTAATAGAAGAAACCTCTCATCCTGTGAAGTTAGAACAAGGTTCTGTGAAAAACAGTGATACCCAAATATTAGGCATGGATCCTCAGTGTCTCTTTAGGGGCTGTCCATGTCCTACATTGAGAAGCTCAGCTTCAGTTCTAAATGAGCCCTGCAGAACATTGCAGTGCCATGCAGAGATACTGCTCAGGTCCCAGCATAGCACACGCTAAGACATGTCCCAGATGTGTTAGTCCAAACAGGACACAGCTGCAGTCACTCTGCTTCCCAGTCTGGACTGATGCTGAAGCCTCCAAATGCCAATATGCTGAAGCCAGGTAACATCATTGCTGCCAGGTGCAGTGAAGCTGGGCTATCTTTGTATTTCAGATGGAGAAACAATACATGTGTATCACTTTGGCTGACTATCAGGCAAGAATGCATGAAAATTAAACAAATTACTGGTTATTACAAGAAACATATTTCACTAATCAGCTTCTGAGGACAGCATTTTATTGGGCAACAACTATCAATAGGCAAAGTGTGGCACTTGTTTAGTATTAGAACTTTATTCTAGCCTAAGGGAAAGGAAAGACTAAAGGATCAAGGAGACAAATGAAAAACAAACACAGAAAGCTGCAAAGTTAAAAACACTGAGGGGAGAAAGCCACAAGGGAAAGGGATTAGATTTCAGAGTCTCCAAAAGCAAGCACTAGGTTCTTTCTTGTAAATTAATTCCACACTTAATTTTTTGAATTCTTACTTTTCCAGACTCCAGCCAAAACTAAGTCAAATGCAATGTTATAAGAGATTGGCATACTGGGATGTAGTGGTAAACTAGTTTACTTTCACAGTTTCCTTTCATATGTAGATTAAGTGCTGAATTTTCTTTTGTCATTGCTTGAAAAGATCTAAGTTTCCTTCCTAAGGCATCATCTTTTATTAATCAGCTTATCCACAACAGAGCCCAAAGAGACTGGAAATGGGTTCAGACAAATGTTGATAAATGTCTTAAGTTTCTTATAAACCAAATCAAGGCCAGCCATGTTTTATTAATAAGCTAACCTTCAAACATACTTTGCCCTCTGTATATTGTATCACACTTTATATGCCATCCTGTTTACACTGCTTGTCCCAATTTTATTCAAGGCTATTAACATCCCTTACTTAAAAAGGCAAACCCCAATGTATATGTATAATGCTGTCATAAAGGGTAAATGTTGTCAACTGCAAAAGTACATGTTACATGCCAGGTGTGGTAAGAATTTGGAAAGACTTATTCCTCTCTTGTTACATTTCCTTTATTTTATTTTATTTTTATATATATACATGTTGCTGGCTAAATGTATTTAACCAGCATGCGTCTTTGCTGATACTATCATGTTGCCATGGAAAATAGACTTCTGTCATGCACCTGAAGCTTTCTCCCCTCCCCAGCAGCAATGTTGTGGAGCTGGGATCACACTATACCACTTGTAACAGCTGATTCTCAGCCAAGACAGACTAGAAAACCCCAGACCGTTCCAGACCAGAAGAAAGACAACATTAAGCCTCTTTGGGTCCCAAATCCTTCAGCTGTTGCCAAGCACAAAGTGCACATTTGAACATAATTTTGCTTTCATAGATCATTAAGCTTCTTCATATAAATTATAAGTAATTAGAGTAATACTTCCATAAAAAAACTGCATGGGTCCACGAAGGACTGGGTGAGCCCTGTGACCAGGATGATCTGTGCAACCAGAAGACTTTATGGTATTGCTGATGAAAAAGTTGACAACTGGGGAAAATGACAACTCAAGGAAAATATTTAAAGAGGTGGGGAGGGCATGAACCATGGTCTCTTGCTTAAAGTGCTAGGGAAATATGGATCTGGATGTTTCCCAGTGACCAGAACTGTGAATGTGATCAGTCACATTATCACCTTCAAAAAGCTTAAATTGTTTTAGAAGAGGGAGGGGGAAAAAAAAATCCCTCCATTTTAACAACTAATTTCTTTTAACCTATCCCTACCTAGAAGTTAGCACTTTGAAGGCATGTCAACATTACTGAAAGAAGCATTACTGAAGTTACGGGAACATGTCTGGTTAAAGGTGTTCTGCAATATGCCTTACAGTGTGACATCTATAGGAGTGGTGTTGTGCTCCTCAAGTTGAAGTGTAGAATGTTTTGCAGGATCAGCCCTCATTAGGAAGCCGATGACACAGAGAACATATTTTTGAGAGCTACCTTTTCTTTGCGGGAGTATTTTGTGGAATTTGAAGCTTCAGTAAACTGATTTTTCAGAGATGCTGAGCATTTTAGCTTTCATTAAAGTGTTTTAGGAGCTGACAGAGCTTGCAATTTTGAAAAGAAAAATACAGTATCTTTGGCACAATCCTGTCTTTACTGTCATTGTTTGTGATTTTATCACTGACTAGAAAAAAAAAAAAGGGCAGGGTTTTTATTTTTCTTTAAATCACTGATAAATTTTGCACTATCTCCACTGAACTTTGTATATGTAAAACAAAGCACTAAGAAAAAGGCATGTACAGTCGGAGGCCTCTCTTACCAATGTGGCTGTGGGATATGCAGCTGAGAACAGGATGTTCACACAGGCACAAAATCCCAAATAACATGTATGATGAAACACTTCCCATTAGGTCAGAGTTCTAGTGCTGATTCATTAAAACGCAATGCGTTGCACTTAGACTTCAACTTTCAAATGAAACATTCTGAAAAATGTACCTTTGTGGTTGAAATAGCGCAAAGCCCTGTCCTGTCTCCTCCCGTCCCAAGTTTCTTACAAAATCTTCCAATGGGAAAAGTTATGAGAAGATAAGCAGAATTCAAGCAGAGTAGCTTGAAACACAGCAAATAATTTGTTTCAGTGAAAGGAGTATCCATGAGAGATCTGAAAAGGCCATTGAATAATTTAAGTGATAAATGATTGGAAAACTTTCTCTGACTGTGTCAATTAAGCATCTGCTAAGGGGTTTAACAAAAACTAATGAAACTGAGAAGAAGAGAGAAAAAAATCAGAAAGATGTAGATCTTTTGTTTCATAAATGTATTTTCCATTGTACCTCAGTATGCTAAAACACTTCAAACATCTTGCTTTCATCAGGTTCTTGCATAAATGGATCCCCTCTGCTCTTTAGGTGCTTTCTGACAAGTGCAAGATTCCTCTTTGCTGATCAACCTCAAATCTCACTGAAGCTAATGGGAAATCAGGAAGGTCCTTCACCGCACAGGTTTGGGCCCAGAGGCACAAATGAAAATACTTTCACTGTTTTTATTGTGTCCAAGAGATGAAAGGAGAAATTTCGGTGGTGCTTAGCACTAGCCTTGTAGGCTCTGTATTCTGTGCCTTTGGCAGGACATAGAAATCCCACGCGCCAATTCCTCTTATTTTTATTGGAGCTGCTGAAAGTTCCCAGCATGGAGAATCATGAGAGCCTAACTGCCACAATTCCCTTGCAAAACTCCAGAACCTAAAAATCAGTTTTCCCTCCAGAAAGAACAATTTACGTAGTTCAGGGCTATGTGTCCTGCTGAATACCAACTCCAAGGACTTTCCTGTATGTTCTGTGTATGACTCTGTAGCATTACCTACTGCCAGACTGGTCTGCAATGGTAACTACATTTCACTGAGGTTTAGAAAAGAAGAGCTTACATGATGTCCTTCTCCATAAAAAAGCAAGTGAGATGCAAGATCGAATAGCTACCTGATCTGTGACAAGAGGAATGCATAATGTCAGTGACTGCACTAAAGCTTGAGATGACTTACGTTTTAAAATCAGTAATTTATATTCCTATCAGTTATAGTTATATGTAGCAGCAGCCAGTCAGAAGCTCACTTGAGCTGAACAAGAAATTTCTCAAGTTAAAGTTGTCAAAAATCGATTAGTCATCCTAGAGGCATCAATCAAAAAAATTAGGACCATGTCCACCCTAGCAAAATAAGGCCAAGGCACAGGCACAGTTTTCCAGCATGGGCCAACTATTATTTTCCCAAACTCAACTATAGCAAAAAGAGCTTTTTTTTCTCTCATTTCTTTGGATGTCTTCAGAGAGGTTGCTCATTGCAGTCTGTATTTCTTGGTTTGTAGGACTTGGTGAAAAATCCCAGCTGTACATCTTTAATATAGTTATCTTGAAAGACCAACTGCTCTTAATGGGTGAGTTATTCTTCCTGCTCCCTGTTGGGTATAAGGACAAGGCAGAAACCCCTTAAACCCTGCTCCTGACTATCATTTTTACCCCAGGAGCTGTTTAAACTTGATTTTAGCAGCAGCACACAAACACTGTGCTCAAAACAGGCTATTGCCCATTTCTTTTACTGCATCAGCACTTCACATGGGCACACTGGCAAAGTGTTCAGCTTTGGTGCAGTGACAATGCTGGGGCTTTATCACTGCCCTCTCCACCTTGGCCAACACAGAACTGAAACCCTCAGGGAGCAAGTAGCTCTTGTATGCGCCACCATTATGTTACAGATGTTGGGCCAAGTGTAGGAGCTCCAGCTGCAGGCATAACCCTAATCCCATGTCAGAGAGCTGCTGCAGGGCCCCGTCAGGCTGTGAACAGCAAACCAGGGAGTTGGGTGTGTGTGTGTGTGTGTGTGTGTGTGTGTGTTTGTGTACGCATGTGAGCATGTGCATGTCTGTGTTTTGAAAAGCATTAAAATGGCTGGCTGTTGGCGGGAAAAGGACTGGTTTAATTGCTCAGCGGAGGCCTGGCCCACCTATAGTGAGACTGGAGCAGTGTATAATCATGGAGAGTGTAACTGATGGGAAAAATGTGCTGGTTTTACTGAGTGTAATAGATGCTAAAAGGTATAACCTGCTGTGTAGTTTAACAGCTCCTATTAAACCCCCAGACAAAGCATTTGCTGGGATTTTGGAAATTCTGCAAAATCTCCCGTCCTAAAAGTCACCTGAGAGCAGGGAGCATTTATCTTTTTATAAACTGAATCATAAAAATAAAAAATACAAAAAGCAATTTCTGAATATGTCAGTGGATTAATGAAATTAACAGAGCACTGCTACCTTTAAAAAGTTTAATGGTGCTCTAAGGGAAATGCAAAATGAAGGCACTCAAAGACCAGTGAATAAATAAAACTGACTTGGTCCCTCCTGTGCTACAAATTGCTCCAGCAAGGAAGACAAGTGCTAAAATGCCAGGGAGCTGCAACAGCATCTGGTAATATTTACAACAGATAAACTGGTGGTGAGGCAGGCAGCACAGGTGGCTCTTGGACTATGTATTTTCCCCTCTTCTTGTGGTAAATAATACTCAAAGCATGTTCAAGCACAAGCAAAATACTTGGGGGGAAGACACAAAAAAGAACAACCTCCTGCTCACAAAGGAAAGACCGGAGGATCCCAAATTGCCTTCTGGAGTCATTGGAGAACACTGCAGCAGCTCTACACTAAATTAAGCAGCATTTGGGTTCCTTTACAATTAAAGGAACAAGTCTTAATACAAAACTTATTTCACTGTCTGCTGCTTGTAGCTGCAATAACACCATCAGGGACTGCTCAAAAGCATATCTGGATGTGACTTCAGCACTGCTAAATCACACACAGAGGAAATCCTTTCTGCATTGACTGTTGCTACAATGAACACAATAAAAACAAACAAACAAACAAACAAAAGGCAGAATGTGCTGAATACCTGAGAAATAAGAAGGTAATTTCCAGCTCTGTTAGTGGGTGTACAGTTTGGTACTGTGGGAGCCACTAGGTAGAGCCAGTCCATCAGGGTGTGCTGTAGGCACCAGTCCTGGTCCTGGGACAAGGCTGCACCTTCCTCAGGCAGTTCAGGCATCTTGTGGATGAAAGATGGCAGAGAGGAGGCATTTTCAACATGCAGTAGGATCACAGTGAGAAACTGATGACCTCTGCAACAGAAACTGGGCAGACTTTAGTAGTACAGAATTTACACTTGTGCATTGTGGTTGTGAAAGAGCCCTATGTTAGCTGTATGCAAAGAAAAAAATAAATCCAGGAAAAGTGGTTAATTAATAGGTGAACAGAAAACTATGACCATCAGCCAGCTGTGGGATGACTGAGTAGACTGTGACTGTAAGACCAAACATGTACAAAGGGCCTATTACAGTATCATTTTGAATATCCTATGAAGTGTTGGTGCTATCAAGAAAAGAATGCCCTGGCAGACCTAACAAGACTACTGATCTAGGCTGCTGACGGCTGCTTTTAACAGAGTTCTAAGGCTCCAGTGAACTGATGGCTTTTCTCCAGTTGCCCTTCTGAAACCAAGAGCCTCAGCCATTTTAAATGACTTAGGCTCAGATCATTCAGGTCAGCCTCTCTGATGTTACATGCATAATGATTACAGCAAAGTAAGTCTGAAAGAACATCCACTTCGTGTGAACCATTATTGAGGCAGTCAGTCCTCATTATAGAAAGGCTGGACTCTGTCACTGTAGGAAAACGTGCTCTCCAGTCACAGAAGTTAAATCTTCTACTTGTGCCTGTGGCTTTTCATGGTTTTCTGTGTAGCTATTATCCGAATATGTGAAGGGGTGGACTGTGCATGCCTCAAGTGCCTCAAATTGCAGCTTGGCTACTAAGGAGCAGAAAAATTACTACATTTATACGCTTCCTGACAGCACCTACACAAAGAACAATGGGCTTTTGATTTCTTCTGTTTTCTGCTCTTTCCACAGAAGAACAGCTAGTGGTATCTACCACAGCTCTTATGTTGGAGATACTGAGTACTGAGTTTAATTGCCAACTTGTAGAAATGTCTCAAATCTCAAAGATTAAAACACCTTTCCCTCAAAATCCTATTGCTCATAGAAAGTGCTGAGCCTTGGCCTAAATTAAAGCTTGTATGAATTTGGTTGTGAAACAAGATTTCACAGCCCTGACACACACTGTTATTACCAGAAAGCCATCAATGGATCCACTTCAGATAATTTCCAAGAATTACATTAGGCTGAACTTTAGCTTTCATATTGTCTCCTGAATGCCTGGTAGCCCTGACTCACTAACAGTCATGTTCTTCAATCCTTTAATATATTTTCACTGTGTTCTTATCCACATGGGCAGAAAACAGTCAACAGTACGTAGCATTCTAGCCTCTTCTGTATTTGTACACTGCAGTAATCTTCTTCCCTTTGTCTAAAGGTCAGATTACATTAGCAGTTCACATTCCTGGTTAAACATGCAGGCAGATGTTTTCTTCAGGGGGCAGATCATGTAGGAGGAGGCACCATTCTCTCCTCCGGTCTTCAGTCAAACTAGACTTGTCATCCTCAGCTGTGTAAACGTGCATCTTTAACTGAATGGCATATGCTTCATTTTGGGCTAACATTTTAATGAACTTAAAACCATTTGAGGGTCTGTTATCTCCTTACTTAAATCCTGGGACACTGAAATTAATGACAGGTCTGATGTTGACTTCAGGAAATGGTACTGAGAGTCCTGCCTCCCCCTCAGCCAAAATGTGGTTCAGCCATGAAAAATGGAAATACATTTCACTCTATGTAGCAACGATACATTCTGAAATGCAATTTGGCACTGAGGAAATAAGTCTGGTTCATGAAACAGCTATGTATGCAGAAAAGAAATTACTTTTGCAAAACCTCTAGCTTCTCTTTAATTAGACTAATAACCCAAGACTGTGACAGCCCTTCTGCAGAGCAGAAGGTCCTTGTGGACCCAGCCTCCAAATGCACATGAACATTTCAGTTCAACTAATTTTTCTACTCCTTTCTGCATCCTCAAGTTTGAATTTTCAAGGTCCAGTTGAATATGCCATGCCCTGTAAAAAGAAACTTAATAATGTGAGGGTTTCTGAGTTGTGAGACAACAGCATAATGCAGCTTTCTGAAACATTTGCTTTTAATTCATGGCAAAGAGAAATTTGAAATTATGAAGAAGAATGTAAATACAAACAACAGTTCCTCAATAACACAGGGTCTCAGAGTTGATTTTTCTGAAGAAGAGGGATACAGACTTCACCTATGCTGCTCTCTTAGGGGACTCCCTTGTGCTGAGGTTGAGTTAGGAGATAGAGGTAGTCTCTGGCACTACCCCATCATCTCCTCACTGGGAAGACTTAGTAAGAAGTCTTCACTCATAAGTGAAATTACCTACAGGGGCTCCTGGTAGCTTCTTTTGGTCCAGTCACATGTGACACAATTGGTATATATCACTGCCACAGCAGACTGAGAGGAAGGTTTGGGTTTGAGATAGTATTTAGAGTCAGAACCATCCTATGTGTAGGGTGGGTTTTAAGGTGACATTGCAGGGTTACCTGTACTACCATTTGCTAAGGTTGTTGACACATCCTGATAAAAGATCCTGTTTTCAGTTGCTAGCAACTCTGCAAAACAGTGATTTGTATATCCCCAATGGTCATCTGTGATTGGGTGAATCTCAATAAACAATTGAACATCTATTATGGCAAAGGTAAACGTATGGCCATATTCCTAGTCATATCCAAGATTAGACTAGGAAAAGATTAAACAGCTTTGCCTTTCTTTAAAAAAACTGGTGACTTTTTTCTGTTAAGAAAAGAAAAAGAAAGCTCAGGTAAAATGACACTAGAGCACCCATCCCTTCCTATGTGCCCTTTCTACCAGTGCTGGGTCTGCTCTTGTGAAAGCCTGCCCTGCCCAGCTAAGCTTTGGCATAAAGGTTGTTCCTGTTGGCAGGAACTTTCTGATGGATTTATCAGAAGAGTGCAATGCTGCTGAGCACATTCACATTGCTCTCAGCCTGCACTGGTGCTGCTGCTCCGGCCATAAGGGTGTCCCAGCTCTGCCCCACTCCTGTGACTCCTCCTGTGCTGCTATGGCTAGCCAGCAGAGAAGCCCCCCAGAAGAGAAGGAGAAAGCCCTCTGATTTGAACCTAGCAGGACAAAAGTAAAGCTGAGTGGAAAGAGGCACATTATGGCAGCAAGATGTTTCCTGTAGGATCACTGGCAAGCGGAAAGGAAATGTGGGACTATTTAGGCAACGAGGCATGGGCTGTGAGAGGGAAACTAGGAAGAAGGGGTAGATCAGAAGAGGATTTAGGAGGGAGAATTGGATGTGGGCTGGAAAGGAAGTAATGGCTGAAAGGTGAAATCTGAGGAACAGATCCTGGGGTAGTTAGGTAATGAGGAGAAACTTCCCTTTCTCAGCTGCAGTTCTTTTCCCAGTCTCAGAGTAAATCAGTCAAAAAATTAGGGACTTGGAAAGAAGGTTACCCTGCAAAGGAAAAGACTGCAGTCCTGTGGGGAAAAATACTATGTGATCATGTAATAGAAGTCTGCATCATGATGCATATGCAAAAGTAGGCCAAATTTAAACTGTGCAGACAGTAAATATTATTTTTTAATTAAATTGTAGAAACATTTTATGATCTGATGATTTTTTTGTTGTTTTATTTAAGGGAAAGAAAATTGTGCAAATATGCACAGCAGCCAAAACAATGAGATACAGAAAACTAATACTGGAAAATATTTAAGCAGTGTATTGAAGTGACAAGAAATTATCTCAAGAGAAATAGAGGCTACCAGAATTTATTTCCCCTTCACTTGTGAGTTCATATGATTTTTGTTACTTTCTTTTTTTTTTTTTTCCCTGGAAACTGATCAAATATCTATGGGGGTAAATTTTTAGTCACAACACTACATTTCAGTCACTAAATACTGCTGATGTCTCTCTTAATGACTCAGTTTTGTGTTATTTCAAGAGGAAGTATGTGTCTATTCCTTCCCGATAAGGGAAGAAGCCTGAATTCTGCAGAAATTTCTCAAGTCTATGGAGTGCCATTATGCCCGGCCATAGACTAAACAAACACACCCAGCAACATATGGAATTAAGGGCTAAGAAGAAAGTCCACTAATATGAAAGGAACTATTTCTTCAAGTGCTTTGGATCAAGCCTCACATTTCCACTGGAAAAACCTTCATGGACCATTGTATTAGGAATAAGTAAAGTGAGGGTGTTGCTTCATGAAAGTGATTTAAATTCACTGTAAATGCTGTATACCAGAAATAACTTTTGTCAGCTTCAGACAATGTTTCTTGGCTGACAAAATGGAAAAAGAACGAGTTTCCTGGTTCCTAGAAGAGCAGGTCAGTTGGTCCACCATGGCAGACTCTGGAGGCAGGATCCTCTCTTAGCAAAGAGCAAAAGCCCTGGCCTTGCACTTCCAGAACTAAAAGGGATTTTTATAGCATTTACTTCAAGGAAAGAGAGTTACAATGATCCAGAGAGTCTGTAAGAATCACACCCTCTGCCTAACACTCATGCAGGGGCTCAGCCCACACTGCCAAACCCGTGCTTTCCTACTTCTCTACAGATCAATTCTTCAAAACAGAGCTTTACATTTATGAAGATTCATTGGGTTATGCATTTGGGGCTAGATCTGGTTTGATTTGCACTTCTCACTTTTGTAGGAAGAAGCTCACCACACTGAGAAACACCTGCCTAGGTGGCTGAGCTCCTCTAAGCAAGACAACCCAATCCTCCAGCAGGATGGAGCACCAGACTGCAGCCTTGCCCAGAAACCAGCCACTGAGAACCTCAGAGGCTCATTTTTTCTCTGATGGGGGTGTCAGCATTTGGCCAAGAATGTCTCCATCCCAAAGCAGCGCACTGTCAGATACAACAGTCTCATGGTTTTTATCTACAGCACCATTATTTTCCCTTTCTTTGTTTTTGCATAGTGAATTAAGTTATTTTGGAGCAGAGCCAGCATGCTTCTTGGACTCCATCAGATATATTCCCATAGACTTTCGTTACAGTTAGAGTTAAAACTAGACCAAATCTGCAGCTTTTTAGTCCTTCTATCATTAGTTTAAAGCAGAGGCTATCTTGCCAAGCAACCAGATAAGTGAAGTTTAGAAATGTCAGTGGGAGTTTGGCTCTCCTGTCTACTGAGAGGTCATTTAAAACTGAATGGACTTTTAATCCATGATTTTGTCTTCTTTTGTCAAGTCCAAAAGCATGCATCCTCCTCCAAAATATAGCCTTTGCCTTGATTTTTAGTCATAGGCTGGAGGATTAGAGGAATAGGACCTTTGTTTTACTAGGTTTTACAGTGTTTTTTTGTGTTGAAGCAAGCGGTGACCCTCTGGGTGCAGGCACAGGAATCATTGAATCATAGGATGGTTTGGGATGGAAAGGACCTTAAAGATCATCTAGTTCCAACTCCCACACCATCGGCAGGAACACCTTACACTAGACCAGGTTGCTCAAAGCCCTGTCCAACCTGGCCTTGAACACTGCCAGGGATGGAGTATTCACAACTTCTTTGGGCAACCTGTTCCAGTGCCTCACCAGCCCCACAGTAAAGAACTTCTTTCCTGTTTCTAACCTGATCTCCCCTTTAATTTTGAACCCCTTTTCCTATCACTAAGTCTCTGAAAGGAAGGGGGACCCTATACAACCCAAACACCTGAGCCAGGAGTGGCTTCTGCACTGGCTGTGGCAAGACCAAGCTCTGCCTCTGCATGTGGGCTGCAGGAACAGCCCCTGAAGATCAGGTTCATCCTGGGCCACCAAGGACTTCAGCAACATTTATGCCTGTTTCTTGTAAGCGTAGGTTGCAAACATTATGTGTCATTTTTGTGTTACAGTTGATGCAGTTGATAGCTTTAGTGAGCAATTATTCTGTAAGAGAAGCTGCTCTTTGAAGTCAGGGCTTGAGATCACAAATGGAGGATGTGCACCCAGCTACTCGCAGGAACATAAACAGAGAGGCCTGTTCTGCTGTGCCACCTTTAACAAACATGCAGCACTATTCAGGGCTTTTAAAAGAAAACAACACAGTTCCTCCTGCCACCCAGTAAAAAATGTACGTTTGCAATCGTGTCTTGTTTTGCATATGATTGGTAGCATACTTTTAAACTGCTGTAAGTAATAAAAATATATATGTGCAAGTTGGCTATAAGAAATGCCAAAGTTTCACCTAATAAAATTTTGGTATGCCTCAATTTTCAAAGTAAATTTGATTTATTTGAGCCACCAGCCATCTGATGACAGCCTTGTGTTTTTTATATGAGTCATGTCCCAAGGGGTCTAGAATATGCCAATAGTGTACCTTGGATCAGATCCAGTGTCCGCAAACAGGTTTTCATTAGACTTTGATGCCAGTTGCATTGGGGAGCAGAGAGGCTGCTGAAAACCAGCTTTACTTTGGGATCATTTCTTTCTTTTAGAAAAAATAACAAAGATCTTTTTTAGAGAAGCTTTACGCCTCCACATTGTAGGTGTATGGCAATATTTTAGGGAACAGTAATCTGTTATTGCAGGTGGTCATGCTTCAAGCACTTCCGTATTTTGAGAATAGATCAGACAAAGTGCAACAACTTCTATTGAAAAATTGCCGAATTTGTAAATTAGAAACACATTTTTCTGTGGCTAAGATTAAGTTAGCATGTCTTACAGTCACTGGGACTTCTCTGAAGCACTAAGGGGAATATAATTACACAGATTATTCCACACATCCTGGGTTGGGACCATGGGCATACTAAGGGCACCTCAATCACCCAGTTCTAGATTAGGGTGTTTAATACCTGTGGTGATACCATGTTGCCTTTGGACTGAAGGTCTTTTACAGTCAATGCATATCTCACTTCCCCTTATCCCCCCCAACATGGTCATTGCTGTCTCCCAGCTGGTAATGTGGGAAGGCAGCAGGAACTGGATTTCAGATTCTGGGAAGAGCCAGTGCTGTGTATTGCCTTACTGCGGTCACTGCAATAGATTCAGAGGTATCACATTTGGCCTAAAAATGGACCCAGGCCTGCCCTTCCCTTCCTGTAATGTTGCCACACTTAGAAATTTTGAATAAGACAGGAGGAAGATAAATGGCAGCAAAGGAAACTCTAAGAGACACTTGGAGATTCGTCTCTCAGATAGCTTTTTCTGAATGCAGCACTACATAGGACAAGGAAGGAGGTGACAGGTTTGAAGTGCCAGGGAGAACTGAGCTCAGCTTCTCCATGAAGCCATTGGCACACGCTTTGGATAGGAGCTGTCAATGAACCATTCTTCCCAGTGCCACTGTTGTTGCTGAAGAGAGATAGGACTCCCAGTGAGCCACTCCTTGCTCCTTCCTTTCCCTGCTGGATTAGGTGCCTCCATTTCTTACCTCCTGTGACAAGCATCCTGGGAAATCATAGGTCCCTCCTCCTCAGGGGAGCACAGAAAGATGAATGTATCACAACCTGAGCTATGTAGATGTGGAGCTGATGATGGCCATGCACATACACACCACAGACAGGAGCAAGAACCTCACAGTTTCCTCCCAGCAGCTCCCTAAAAATGCTCCTGCAATTGAGTTCAGTCCACAGCAGTAGCTGAGCACCTCTCTTCTCACTGATTCCAAACAGATGTTTAGTGTCACTCAGCTACTCAGTGTATGAAAGCCTGTCTGCTGTCTGGAATTTGTATTTTATGGCCCATAGTGCTTACCATGGAAGGAAGATTGGAGCACTGAGTAACACATACTGAATATTGATGAGATATTTATTCCATCTTCCAATGGAATAAATAACTCATAATGCAGGCTACTGCTCAACACTATTTTTCTAATTTACAAATAGCATGAATACCCTGGTAGGTATTAATTATCTGCTTTCTACCACTTCCTGGTTTCTAATTAGTGAACATCCGTCCCTGCAGGTAAGCAATGCACCCTTCTTCTCACTGTATACAGCTGGACAGCCACCGGTAAACAGGAAGCACTGTTTGTATTGCTGTGATTGTCCACCACATGAGTCTCTTAATTTCTGCCTGCTTTCCTGCCACTTCCGTTCCTCCTCAAATAATCTGGTTTCACACACTTGATGCTTGCAGATGGAATCCATGCAAATACCCCATGCCATGCGGTCATTAGTCACACTTGGTTACACTTTTCAACAACTTCTAAGTGTGAACCCTGGAAAGGCCCTGCTCTGTTTTGCAGTTTTTAAAGCTTGCAACTGGTAGAGGTGAAGGACAGGTTTACAGGGTGGGTTTATTTGGCTTTTTAACTCCAGTACATTTTCATGTGAAAGAAATATTTGTGTGAACTCATGGATACCTAAAGAGCGCAATGCTTAATTTATTTTGATGCTCAAAATAAAAGAAACTGGGATGCCTAAGCTTTATTTTCAGATATAAGGTTTTCCTTCCGGCTCTGGCAACAGCATTTGAAAAGCAGCCCCAAGAAGATGCAAGATTTCCTTCTGCATGGACACAGTTCCCAGAATTTTCTGAGCATGGAAACTTTAGCAGCATCTGCAGGAGGAGAGGGGCTAGGATGTAAGACTCATCAGACAAGCTTAGGAAAAATGCTGTTTCCAATAGCTAACTGAAGAAGCTGTATTCATAACTGAGGTGAAGACAGTGCCAGCTGTAGACACCCATAATTTATACTGTGAGACATTCTGGTCTTCTTACACTACTCTCAACTTTCTTACATACTTGAAAAAATGAGGAACAAAGGGACTGAAGCTAAACTGGTATGAATCAGCCATATAAAAGCCAAAGAAGTTGCAGCTCAAGTGCCTCCCGTGTGTAAACATAAAGTACCCTCCAGGAGGGTGTCTCTCAGAATGCTGGAGCACATGTTGGGCCAGCTTTCTCCTGGTTTGCACATTAGTACATGTGATGCAAGTGGGCTTAAGACTGTTTCAGTGTGACCAAAGCTGATGTAATGCACAGTACACCACACGTTACTTCTGAATGATATCCAGTCTCTACCGGCAGAAGCAGTGCAGGAAAAGCACTTGTGGGTCTCAGTACTGGGCACACTGGATGTTGCAGCAACATTTGATTCTAACCTGATGGAACATGAAAAAATCCATGAGTAAACTGTGTGTATATATATATATATATATATATATATATATGGTGTATGTTCCCATGTACAGCACTCTTTTTCCCAATTTATTGCTCACCTTTGTTGTAGAGGCATACACTACTCCACGCATGCAGATGAGATCATCTTCTATCAGCAGTTCCACTGGTGGCCTTGGAGCTGCTGCCAGTGTTACTCCCCATGCAGGCTCCTTCCTTTCACACTCAGATTCTGCCAGTTCTGGCTTTTTCTCCAGTCCTCACTCTCAGGATGGAAAAGGGAAACGTGAGAAGGTTTCTTTGTCAGAAGCCATCTTCCCCCACCTAGTGCAGCTGCACCATGAAATTATTTGCCCAGCTATTGCCACCTGGCTGCTGCCTCCTCCTGGTCCAGCCTGCCACAGCTACCTCCTCTGCTCCCAACTCAACTGATGAGTGGTTACAGCTCTGCTTTTGGAGTCAAATCGCCACTACACCTCTCAGCTTTGCACTCTTTCATTCTTGCAGCTCTGGCTCTGTAGAAATGAGGGAGGGATGTTGATGTTTCTTAATCTCAAAATGTATTTTCCAGTCAAATACACTCTGTATTAGGAATAATTTCAACTTTTCTTGTAGATCTCAATGTCAGCTAAGGTTTCTGTTAATAACTTATTCTTTTTATTTTTATTCTTTTCATTTTCTTTTTCAGTCAACACTGATTTATGCTTCCTTTTGCAAAATCCCTGCCTGCCTTTCCTAGGGTGTAACATGCACCTGTGAAATTTGTGCTTGCAGAAATTACCAGGATTTGTATTGTATTCCAAATGTTTTCTGCTCCATGCTCAGTGGATTCCAGAAGTAAGTGTTAATACAAAGTCGGCTCACAAACTTGCTTTGCAACAAGACATACAATGGCCCCAGGAAAGGATAGTATGAAATACATCTATGCAAGAAAACTGACTAGAAGAATAGTTTAAAATTCTAATTTCCTTCTCCTGCCTAAACCATTGAGAATTAGATATATTTTTAAATCAATCAAAGCCCAAAAAAATAAAGGAAGCCTTTTCCCCTTATTGCTCTTCTGACACTTGTTCTTCTAAACAGAAGAAATTCTTAGACAGGCAGGGAATGATTTATTGAGGGTTATCTTACAAGGAGTGCTATGAGGAGAAGCTGGCAGACGTAGGTGTGTTCAGCCTCAAGAACGGAAGAGGAAGGTGGTCTGCAACTACCTACTGGAAAACAGAGAGGAGGCAGAGACAGACTTGTCTCAGCAATGCAAAGCAAAAGGCTGAGAGTCAATGGACACAAGGCAAATTCCCAGTAGATATTAGGACAATTTTCTCACACTAGGGTGGTAAAACAGTGCAAAGGGCTGCCCAGTATCTGCCCAAAATCCTGTGATCTGTCTCTAAGCAACGTGATCCAACTTTTGAATTGGACCTAGCCTCAAAGTTGTTCCTGCTTTGAGCAGAGGCTTGGACCAGATGATGTCCAGAAATCTCTTCCAAACTAAACTCTTCTATGACCCTATTAGCACTGGAGACTACAGAAAAGTCATAAATGAAGCTCTGTTTCTCTGATGAACATTTCAGTTGTTGTAAAGCTGAACATAGATTGAAATTCTTGGGTACAAAGACAGCTCAAAAATTTTTAGCAGTGCAAATGTCACTGGATTGTTATTGCCCTGTGGATAGACCAAGCAAGAATTCAGAGAATCATAGGATAGTTAGGGTAGGAGAGTACCTTGAGATCATCAAGTTCCAACCCCCATGCCATAAGCAGGGACACCTCACACTAAACCATGCCACACAAGGCTTTGTCCAATCTGGCGTTAAACATTGCCAAATAAATCAACTTTTAGAGACATGGGCAGAGGAAGGGCTCACAATCAGGAGATAGAACAGCTGAGCCACCTTTTACAGTCCAATAAATAGACAGAACTGTATCTCCAACCTCAAGCAAACATTGAAGTGTTATCACCTCATAACTCCTCACCTCCCCTTCTACACTTGGGTTATAGCTCTCTTTGTATGTGCAAACTCTTTGAATAGAAAAATATCAGAGGACTTGCTGTTAGAATGCTGTCCCTCTTCTAGGGATGCTAGAAGCTGTCCCTCTTCTAGCAGAGCCACTGATGTGCTTGCTCATGAATATCAACACACTGGACTGCTGCACTCCAAGCCTTGCTCATCTGAAGACACCTGGATCCACCAACTTTGTTGTGTGTTTCTGTGTGATGCTGCCTCAGGTCCTTTGTCTCTTTACCTAATGGCTCTGCTCTCCTTGGGTTTTCACTATGTCTGTGTGTGCTGCACAAACAAACAGTGGGTTGACCCTTGCACTTTTACCTTTCTACACCAGGACAGACAGAAGCATCCATACAAGATGTTGGCAGGATCTTGCTGGGATTAAGTGGGGATAAGGGAACACACAAGCCCAGGGGATGCAGCAGTCTGCTTGTGGTGTAGTCACAGCTCAGTAGAGCTTGTGGGCTGACAAGCCACTATGTACAACTGGATGAGTACCAGTGATTCAGGCATTGTAAAAGGTAATAAGCAACATCCATGGAGTGTGCTGCTGTCTGATCATCCTGCCAAGGAGCACCGTTTCAGCCAAAAACATCAGTGAAGCCATTTGGGACTAAAAGCAGCATGTAGCTCTCTGCACATAGACTTGGCATACCCTAAATGTGGGCAGAGGAGAGAGCTGAACAAGGGGTTTTGAAAGTGCTACGTGCCTCAAACCTCTCTTACAAATTAATGTAATTCACTAAAGAAACTATACATATTCATATCATTCTACCTCAGGTGCATTTGTTTTGCAGGGGGTTGATGCTTTTTTGCCTCCAAAGAGCAAGATTTCATTAAACTGTCTCTCATTTGGAAAATGCAAGCAGTGACCCCACTCTCTGGAGTACCTGACAGCCAGTAATAGCTGTATCATCATTAGTCCCTACCCCCAGTATCACCTTTTCACATGCTGATGCTGAACACATGCAAGAGTAAGAAAAGAGGTTATTAAAAACCTGCTACCGAGCAACACTGCCACTGAAGTGACTCGAGCCTGAGAGGCGGTGAAGGCACTTTGCGTTCTGAAAGCACAGCTCTCATCTCAGTGCTTTGCTCCTTCAGGCCAAGGGCTGGGTAATTGCTGGCATTGCAAGAATGGGTAAGGCTTTTTTTTTTCTCTTTTGGCAGGTAAAACAAGGTGAAATGAGCACATGTGCTGTTAAGCAGGCAAGCAAACATGACTATTCTATAGACAGAGATTGAATAAACATCTCAAAGTTAAAGCTATCCAGGAGTTTTATGGTGGTATTAGAATAAAGAGTCAGCAGCCCCTCAATGAGGGCACTGACCCCTGCTTTCTGCCACTACCAATTGAATCCCACTGAGCACGGAAATGAGCAGCATAGAGCAATCAGTGCTAGTGCAACAGCAAAGCAACAGAGATAGCTCTTTTCTAGTTCCTTGTGGAGTGGAGACAACTCTGCTTGGATTTGGAGTGGTCTGCTTAGTTTGGACTGCAGGGCAGTTAGATAAGCAAACACCTTATTTATTTAGCCATTCATTTATTTAACAACATGGTACAGACAAGCCACTGAGGGACTTGAGAAATAAGGAATTTTACCTGGTAACAAGATTGCAGAGATTCATATATGGACTTTACGTAGGTATTCCTTTTAAATAAAGACAAATACTAATACTAGTACTAATACTGTGACTAAATATAAACCTTCACAATAAAAAGAAGGAATAGGTAGTTCCTGGTGGCAATGAATAAAAAAGACAAGAAAATGGAGGAATTCAGTGGCAGTCGGCATTAACAGATGTGCCAAAAGCTTGCGAAAGCTCCCTTGTATGATAAAGTGACTGCCTCATGAAATATTAGCGACTATCCAAAACTGGAGAAGTGTGAAAATCTTGTTGCTGTGTAAATTATCTGAGACACTCCTGCCAATTATAGACTTGCTGTGAGGAAGAGAGACATTGGTAATCATGGCAGCGACTGTGCTCGAATATCATGTGAATATTCTTGGGCAATTATTCAAATCAATCATTTCTTGTCCGATGCATCACTCTTAGTACCGCACGTCATTCAGAGACTGAATTGATGATGCTCTGCTATTTCTGGTGTTCTGTAATCCACTAGTTTAAGACAACAACGCTGTCATGCATCTAACTGCTGAGGTGGAAAGCTGTCCAACAGAAAATGGGAGACTATGGGCCCAGATCCTATAAGAAACATTGCACAGGTCCCAAAAGACCAGTTTCTTCTGCACTGAGCAATGTCCAGCCCAGAGGTGTTTTTGGAGCGAAGCTGGCCATTGCCACTGGCTGGGTGTGAGAAGGGGAATCAACTGAACACAGGGGGAATGAGACACGTTTGACCACTTTTCTTTCATATAGGATGGAAATGATAGCTGCTAACCATGTCTTATCATTACAAGACCTCCAATTTCAGTGCTTAGTGTCCCTGTCATTGAGAATGACCTCCACATTCAATGGTGTTCCTGCTTCTCCATTGTCTGACTCAGTTTCCCCAGCACTGTGTGCCTTGACCTACCCTCTCACATCTGCCACTCTCCATAGAGAGGGGCTCCTAGCACCCTAAATTATTTCCTAGAATCACCATGGAATTATGGAGTGGTTTGGGTTGGAAGGGATCTCACCCAGTTCCAACCCCTGCCATGGGCACGGACCCCTTCCACTAGAGCAGCTTGCTCCAAGCCCTGTATCTAACCTGGC
>JBAFWW010036093.1:0-29853 GCA_036873685.1 Agapornis canus
TTATTGGTGGTAGCAGCAGTGATTTGTGTTATACCTTAGTTACTGGGCTGCTCTTGTCTCAACCCATGGGAGTTACATTTGATTTTCCTCCCCATCCCTCTGAGAGCTGGGGGAAGGAAGGCGGGGAGTGAGAGAGAGACTGCATGGCTGACTGAGTTTAAATCACAACAATAGTGTAACGAGTCTACTTACAAAAGCAAATACATAATTTTTTTTTTTAGCTAGAAAATGTAAAAAACCTTCATTAGCTTTGGTGTAAGCTACATCTTTCTTCCAATGAACTGAAAAGCCTTTCTTACAAAAGGATTTTTATATGGTACCTTGCAGGTTTAAAATGATAGCAATGTACTTGTAGGTGTCCCACCCACTACTCTGACACGTATTTTGGTATTATAAACCCATCGTTATTTATTTTTTCCCTGTTCCTTGTGATCTTTGTCAAATCTCAGAAAAGTGAGTCAGAGATTACAGTGGAGAAACTTTCTAGTGAAACAAGTCACAGCAGCTCTGTCAGCTGCACAGCTGTAACAGAATAATAAGTTTTCTAAGTTTTATGAATTAAAATGTCAGTAGAGCTGCTGAATCTGTTTCAGGCAGGTTATCTTAATACCATTTTTATTTCCGCTGGCCCATGACAGCATGAAAAAGAGAAGATTGGTGACATTTGCTCAGTATTAATTCTAAAGGTGAAGGAAGATTTTATTCCTTCTATAAATAAAAAATACTGTAGCCAGCATTTGGATGAAGGTGTATTGGTAATATGGACAAAGAGAGATACATATTTTATAAATAAGGACACCATAAAGTTGGAATACATAATCAGTAGTGTGTAATGTAAAATGTCAATATTCATTGAAGTATAAAGCTACTTAGTAATACTCCTGGAGCAGTGATCCAGATTGTCTCCTAGGAAACACTAAAATATATTTCCATATTAACTGCTACTGTTAATGGTCTGCCTTAAAGAAAAAGCTATGTCTTAATATGTGTTTGTGTGTATATATATATATATGTATACACATACACATATATGTATGTATGTGTGTATTTTATACATATATATATACGTTTATAATGTTGCTGGCCCAGAATGTTAGGGATGCAGAAAGGGAAGAGGTGAGAAATTCCTTCAGAAAGTCAGAAGTGAGTAACCTATCTTATACACCTTGAGCATCAAAAGGATCTAAGTGCTATATAACAGCAACACACACAGTGATAAATATTCAACAAGAACTATTCTTCTTTATTGAGGTACTTACTCCTTGTGCCTGTCAGTGTAGACACACATACAGTATCTTTTTTTGAAGTTGCATTGCTATTTATGATTGTGCCTGTGGCCTGGGTGTTGGTTTGTTAGGTCCACAGAGGACAATCAGTGCTAGAGTCAGGACTGTAAACTTCGATTTCTTTTCTGTGCTGAATATTCTCTCTCTCTCTCTTCCTTTGTTATATTGACTCAAATAAGGATTATTGCAGTAAAATTAACAAAATTAATATTAGTTTAATCATTACTATTTTTCAGGCAAAGGAAATTCAGGAGAAATACAGACACCATCTTCAATTACGTTTGGTTTTCTTAATATTTTATGAAATATATTGAGATTAGATCACCAGTAATAAGTATGTTAAACTTGCTTTGCCTCCTATCTTGAAGTCAACACTGAAAACTGTTGTTCCAATTTGAGGTTAAAAATTGCATCTTGAAATAAGCGTTACTGGTATTCTTTGGTGGTTGAAATATAGTACAACAAATTCAGACCACAGTAAATTTTGTTTTCATTTGAGTCTCAAACAAGACCTGACTATGAGTTGAGAAATAAATGCTTATGAATGTATTTTGATATGCAGAGATGGCAACTTCTACCTATAGTCTTTATAATTAGCAAAAGCAGTACTCTTGTTCCTTTATAATTATTTCTAAACTAATTATTTTCAAACATTAATTCCTCACTAAGAATTAATTACATGTAAAGTTTGAGTTTTAAAACTTAAACAATGTTTGGAACTCCACAGACATGAAGAGTGATGCTTCTGTCTTGCACCTAATTCTCAGATCTTTCTAATCTAGCTCTCAGAGTGGGCTGGACCTATAGTGCTTACTCACTGAAATTTCATCCTTGGATCAAACACAAGTATCAGTATGCTTTCCCAGACAGGATTCTTCTTTGTATATTGATTTGTGTCTATGTTATTTACTATAAATTAAGTAAGAAATCAAGCTGCTAGTATCTGATGTCTAAAATCTTTTCCTTTGCCAAAATGCATAGCAGACTTCTTGTTCTTTATCTGTTAGTGCTAGTTTGTCTGAAGTGGATGCTTTATTTAGCACATAAAAAGCCATCATCAAATTAAACTTCTGTGGTATCCAGAGAGATTATTATGATAGTTCTATGTTAGGATGTTACATATATTTTCTTTGTTGTAAGTAAGCAAGACTCTTCTTTTGATGTTTATCTGCATTGCTTTATTTAATTAACTGGTGAGTTATGATATCTCAGTATTTTAAGAGCAAAAGATTCTGTATTTTCTCTCACTTTTGTACAAAGTTAATATGAATTGGGAATAATTTCACATTTTTTTGGTGAGATTAGATCCCGTATGCACATGTATGAAATGTAGTAAGTTTTAGTTATACCTTACTCAGAAGCTGAAAATGCCATTAGAAAAGTAAGGTTTAGATAGTTGTCAATTTTACATTGCCTTACTGAGCTTCTCTGCTTTTAACAGCCTTTAATTTCAGATGGGAAACAGCCTTGCATCAATTCTTTCACAGGCCAAAATGCAAAACCCTCAATAGCTAAAAGCATTCTTTGCTGATTGCCCATACCCCTGTGCTCATCCTAAAGCATCCCCCATTCCTCCTCACAATCTGGTGAATTCTTGTACACCTCAGTGTAGCATAATTGTAGAATGAGATCCTCAAAGTCTTTCCACTGGGATTATGCTATTATGTCAGCTAGAAAAGGTATACAGAAACTCACTTTCCAGTGTTTAAGACAGATTTTAAAGGCAAATAGTTGCTTTCTAGAAGTCTAGAAAATAATCAGAGCTGCTTTTGAGTACTGGTTAGACAGTGTCTGTTTTAGAGGGAAAGAACAGACTGTATTAGAAAGGGCTGGTGTTCCCAGGTGCACCAAACATTTTTTTTTTTCTATTGTTTGAAAGCAATAGAAAACTATTACCTAGGGAAAGAAAGAAAGAAAGAAAGAAAGAAAGAAAGAAAGAAGCATTTACGTACTCAGCTACCTAAATGTTGCAGAAGGTGTTATTTTTGAGCACTGTAATATTAAACCTCACCTGCAGCACCCTTAATTTTATGCCCAGAGGTTCACTGTGGACTTCCATAATGATATGAAGAAAAGAAAACTGGAAAAAAAAAAAGTCAATGCCATAATTTCTAAACAACTCAATAGAAAATTGGTTTGCAAATACTTGTTTTGAAAACTGTGTAAGCTCCTTAGTGTCACAATTTTTTAAAGCACAAGTAATTTAACATTAATATAAATAAATCTTGATTGATCTTGATTGCTTTTCTGCAAATGCATTCCTTTGTGCTTGACTATTCATAAGCTTAGGATATCTTTCAGGATGATTCTTCTTTATGTTTTATTAATTCTGACTCCAAATGCTGTCTGTAATCATGCCTGTAAAAACAACTGTATTGCTTACAGTTACTAACCATCAACAGCTGAGGCATGACATGAGTAGGATATAATTTGTGCATTCCAAATCTATACACTTTTATTACAGTTAATCAGCAATACACAACTCAGAATTTATTTTGGTTTTTTCATGTTTCATCTGCTTGGACACTGATCTTACACTGGCATCGATGTGCTTAGCGTAAACAGTCTCATTGAATTCAGTTTTAAAGGTATAGATACTAAAGTTCAAATAAAGAGAATCAATAGTGACATTCCTACAAAATCAAAACAATGTATCTGGTTACATCAGATGCTATAGGACTTGATTTTTAATTCATACATGCTTAAACGAATGAGCACCTATGCAGATGAGGCTGAGATGCTGTTGGTACAACTCAGTGAGCTTCTAGGTGAGTGGACGATCTGGCTGCCCGAATCTGTTTCCACTGTGGGCCTATCTTACAGCCAAGCCTAGAGACTCAACGAGTTACACTTCAGATTAATTTTGAATATGTACACTGTCTTGTGGAAGATAAATGTATGAAATACAGCTGGTTGGACTGCTTTCCAATCAGAGCAATATGTTTGACTTTCTTTTGACTCTCTTGCATTTTGGGACCTTATTCTGAGATTTGTATTTTTTAAAAAGCAGTTAGCTTCATGTCTCTGCAAAGCTTAATTATGTATGACATTTGGAAGAAAGAACAGGTATTAAATCAGTGACAATTCATCGTATTATGTCTCACTCTGACAAGCTTAATTTTAAGGATATTTAAATTTCCTGTACCTGTTTCCCTGTACTTTACCCAAGATGGTGCCAGCCCAGAGTGAGGATTGCTAATACTGTATGCCAACCAAAAAGGGAGACTAATCTTTGCTATTTGCAAAGAAGGAGGTGGCTAACTAAGAGCATGCACCTAATCTCAGCCTAGAATAACATGAATGTGAGAAAGTGCCTCCCCTCTCTCCTTCTAGGCTTTAGCACATGAATAGAATTGCTTTTTTTTTTTTTTTTTTTTTTCAAGTTCTCTGGCTACTTTAGAGGTTGAAACTAGTCAGGAAGGAGCAGAATAAAAACCAGGTTTGAGTTCCCACATAATGCAGCTACAACACTTACGCTGTGTCTTTGCACTTGTGGATTGGTTTTGAGCATACTGTTGTAGTAATCCAGAATGAGATGAGGCCTCACACTGACTACCTCTCATGCAATAACCCCAAGCTCATATAGTACTTAATGTTGATTACAGTTGAGCATCTTTTGGCCACATGATTCAGGGAGGTGGTAGTGGGGGGAATAGTAATTTAATTATATTTAATTTAATAAAGACTTTATTCCAGTGATGTATGTGGTATACACAATATCCATAATACCAACTCCAACTGAGAGAGGTCCTACAGCTTCTAGTAGGAAATAAAGGTGAACCTGGCTATGCTGTAGTTTATGTTGTGCTCTAAAATGTAATGAAAGATGTCATCTGTTTCCTTAAGGCTGATCTGGATTTACCAGGATATTGTGTCCAAAACACACACACACACACACACACAATTCTAGTTACTGAGGAAACATGATGCGTCTTTACCTGTTGCAATGTAATTGGATAATGCATGTACAAATGACTTGTTTAGCCTGCCAATGAATGTTGCTAATTCCTTAACAAAAAAAAAAAAAAAAAAAGAAGCATATTTTTTGTATTTTTTTCCTCAGAGGCAAATCCAAACAATGCTAGATTTGGGAAACTGTTTACTGAAAAGCATTTTCTAATAGATCTCTGAAGAAGTGCAATTGTATAATTATTATTGTTCAATGCATACAGTACATTGTCTCCATCACTCTGTACACTGCTGCTATTAGTGCTTGTTCTAATAAATCTCAATGTACCCTGTTTAAACTCCTGTCATCTGTGTTCTGATTTATTAACATAAACACTTCAGAATTTGGTCTTGAATGAGCTATTTGCAACTGGTTAATTGGATTGATTATTAATTGTAAAATTCTTAACATATTTTGGTTTTTGGAAAGATGGGTGAAGTGGCAGCAATAGCACTAAACCAGCGGCTTCTCACAAGCATCATCCTGTTCCTTTCTAACCTTTTCCTACTGCAGGATTATTTTTATAAAACTTCTCCCATGTGTTTCCCTGTGCAGTTCCTTTAAATCTGGCAGGAGCCACCAACTGCAGTCTCAAAGAAGATCATTTTCTTTTTGGCAGTTCCCAGTTTTATCTTCATGCTACAGCCGGTAAGAGCCTTTTTGTGCAATATGTTCTCAAGTTTTGTGAGGGTGTAGAGAAAATGGCTCTTGTAGTTCTCTAGTAGAATTGAATAAAGAGGTGTGGGAAAAAAAACTAATTACTTGACACCCACCTCTTCTGGCATCTTGGAAAAATACCAGTACATGGAATTTTTCCATTCTATGTTCTTGTCCTTATTCAGCCCTTAAATCAATTTATTTAAAATAAAAGCATAATAGAAAACAAGAATTTGGCTGGGAGGAGAAATTAAGGTTTTTATTGTTTCTTGGCACTGTAAAAAGAACAAATGTTCAAATAGTCTGGAAGGCTGCCTGAGTGGAAGCAACAGCAAAGGAAGGGAAAGCACTTTTTTTCATGAATGGCAATGCTTGCTTTCTTCTGTCAGAGTACACATCTGATCTCATCCAAACCAGTGCTTTAAGCCAGGTTGTAGACTGGGAGCTTATTCCCTGTTAAACGATTCTATGAGCAAAATTCAGATCTGGTTTCACATTTATGTATTTGGGATCTGTACTTTGCTTCGGAATGCTGTGCAAAGCAAATCTAACACTTTTTGATGACTATTTCTCATCAAAATTACTGCACATAATTGAAGTGTGAAAAGCTATATGTAATTCCTTACTTGATTGAAAAAAGAATCATTTGGGATTAGAGTGCAAGAGGCCTATGATGCAATCTGACATCTCACTTAGTATAAAAAATATTTAAGTGTGATAATAATTTTTGCATTGAAATTTAATCTAACCAAGAACCAGATGATACTTCCTCTTAACCACAAACATGTAGGCACTGTGGTGTGGTGAAGTGAGGCAGTGTGGGAAGCTATTGACAAGATTTTATACTGACTCAGCTAAAAGAGTTGCCTACAGAAAGCTGTTCCAAATTTCACTGCCAGTACAAAAATCTGTTCTGATGTGATGACACATAGCATTATTGTTCAGCCAGCGCATCAAGCAACATGGTTCTCCAAGTCCTTATGAGCTTATTAAATATTTAGGTTGGTCTAAATGTTAAAAACCACAAGTATGTAATATTTACTGTTCCTGCACCTGAATCTGCAAAATCATTTTTTTCCACTAAGTAGTCATTACTAAATCAGATTAAAAGAAACTAATCTGAAATATCATTCAAAATGGATGAGGTACTGTGGACTAGCTGAAGAAGTACTCTGTAGTTTATTTTGACTGAATGGTGAGTCTAATTTTTCTCAGGGCCAGTAAATGAAATGTCTTATATTTAGACTTTGCTTTTTATTTCTGACAGCAATGTCTGTGATGTAACCATTAGGCAGAGTAGCTAAGAGACAGGCTAGGGTGTATACTCCATATCTACATCCCAAGTGTGTACTAATAATGGTAAGTCTAAAAAGAATTCAAAGCAAGTTAACAAGATATGCATAAATGCAAGCTACAGACATGAATCTGGTTTGAAGACCTTCTTTACCTATGAATGGGTTACATTTGTAATCACATGGGAAAGTTCCAAAGTAAAATGAAATACGTAGTTGCATTCCTCACTGATGACTGTCTGGCTGTATTTCCTTCAGTAAAGAAATGAAATGAATTACTAGCTCAAATTTCATGATTGTCCAAGGTTTCCTGAGCAGGTTTTTTAACAAGTCATTGGAGGAAAAAAGTGTAAGGAAACATTTCCAAAAGGTTACAGTTGGACTGCAAGCGGCTACATGTTCTGGTAAGGACACCAGGCTGTTTTCTGGTTTTAAACTGATAAGATTTAAGGTGTAGGTTGCCTTATAAGTTCCTCTTGAGGGCCTGGTATTACATTTAGCAGTCAAAAGAAAATAAGGTGATATAGCGCAAGGGAACATCCATTTTTTAGCTCAAGAGGTGATTTCACTTAAATGCTGATCAGCTAACCTATTACAGCAGTATTAGTCAGGCTGCTCTTTATGTTTAGTGACAAGAATTTTTTATGTCAGCTGTCAAAATGTTTAGTATCTGGAAACTGCTCAAATATCTTCTTATTTTTTTCCAACACAAGAGAAAAAAAATAAAAAAAAAAAAAAGAAAAAGAAAAAATAAGAAACTAGATGGGGAAGTGTTCTCATAGCTTGAGAGGAATGGCCTGAATAAGAATGGAAGTGATTATAAAAGAGGATGTTGAATTCTTGGATGCCCTACAAACACCTACTTCATTTTGTCTGTTTATAAATACTCTGTAACCAAAGATCTGAAAGTATTTTATAATACTAGTCAGTTCTTGCAGTATCCTGCTCAGGGAAGTGATACATTACCACAGCAACATGCAGTAGGTTTCATAGCCTGAGGTTAATTGCCAGTATCACACAACAGCTAGTGGCAATGCTAAAAATAAATCCAGTTCAAGCCTGCTGTTCAGATTAAAACATAAGGAGAAGAAGGAAGGAACAACATATGTCTACTATTTGAAGAAGTATTATATAGAGATAACTGTACCAGTTCCCATCAGACAGATTAACATGAACAATGTGAATTATAGCACAGTAGCAAATCCTTTGTTTTGTCCACTTTCTTCAGACACAGCAGTGCAGCAGCAGCTACGGTTCTGCATCTTCATACAGGAGGATGCACAAGCCCATGAAGCTGTCCTCTAGCACAGACACACCCACTCAAAGATGCTGGAAAAAAGGATTTAGCCATTCAGGCAGCATTCTCCAAAGGAAAGGCAGCATTCAACCTGCTTTAGGTCACACTGGCTTGTTTGCTTCCAGATTTGTCTTTACAAGCGAATAATACTAGGTAATGAAAGTAGCTTCATTGTATGCAGCAATGTTTATGCAACGAATGACCGGTTCTTTTTGCTGAAAGTTGTGTCTGCTTCTCATATGTAGTAAGGTTAAATACAAACACACTTTCTCAGCAGATCTCTCCCTGGAGTACTACTGTTGTGTTTCTTATTATTAAACACTTCGCAGCTAACACATCCATCTGCCATTAAAATTGCTGCAATAATATTGGGACAATTAAAATTAAGAAACGGTTGGAATATTTCATACACTTTGGCCAGTGGTAGTCAGTTAATATTGTAATTATTTAAAGATGGACACATGAAACACAGATTAAGTAGTGTGCACATATGTGAACACAGGTCTGAAAACTGAAAGGTAAGTCTGTGAAAGACCATATGAAGCTGTCATCAGAATGTATGCTCCTTAAAACCTTTTGTGTTTCCTTTTCATCATCAACATGGCTCTAGTGGGAAGGCAGGGAAATGATACAGAGGAGCCAACTGTGCAAAACACCCCTTTTCATCAAGTCATCAGATGTTGCCTGTAGAAAGGTGAAGGGGTGATAGTGTCAACCAAAAGGTGTAGGGAACCCAGTTGAGCTCCACATCTTGCCATCCTTCACTGATGTAACACTCACAGTACAGTACAGCTTTTAGTACTTTGATTGCTGGACAAGTGTCATCCTATAATATATCACCTCCTGGCAGGAGATCTACCTTTATATGTCCTGTAGCATGAACTATGAATATGTATTAGCACAATCTGTTATGTGGCAGGGAATAGAAGGAGGTTCCAACAGAGTTTACTTCAGCTGTAAACCTGGAAAGTATTATATAGGAAACATAGTGAGTGTGTGTATCAGTCTTCCAAATGGGCTGTTAAAGGTGACCTTGAAAATAAATTGAAACAGTCCTAATGGTATGTTTCAGATATCTGTATAGGAAAGGGCAACAGTTCCCTTCACCTTTTTATTTTTTTATAATCCATTCTAACTGGTGAAGAAACTGTTCACAGACAAAAGTTCCATATAAATAAAACATAAAAATCCCTTTAAATACTGACTCCTACAAGTTTCTTATTAAAATTGTCTCCTGATACTACAGATAGTAGTCAAATATTCAAAAGCATCAGTCTCCAGAAGAAGTAAAACATACCCTAAATTTGGGGAACTTAAAACATTTTAGGAATAGTCTTCTGATGAGTTGCCTCTTTGAATTTCTGAGTTCTCTAATTTTGATATGATCCACTTATCCTGCTGCCCAGAGAGGTTTCCATAAGGAACAAATTACGTTTCAGATGCACAAGAAGTGACGGTATTTTTTTACTGCTTTACCAAGTTGAGAGCTTAATAAAGTTTAAATATAAATATTTAAATTTTAAAAAATTAAATATTGCCATATCTACTTTAATTGTACCCCTGTACTGCAAAATTAAAATAGCATTTGTGATCTGATTTAAAATTTTCATTGCACTTGAACTATATAATAAAGAAATCCAACATGGAAGCATCTCTGCTGAAGCTAAGTCTGCTGAAAACCTTTACCTTGCTTTAACTTACTTTTCTTCCCACAGTGGTCTCCAAATGCCATAATGCTTTGTAAGCAGCAATCACTGTGAGCAATATGCCAAGCGACCCCTGTACTCCAGCAAACTGCTAGACCAGGAGTTCAGCACGGCACTGGTACTGTCTTCAGGAGCCCTGAAGCAACTGTAAGTCATGGTATTAAACTGACTTGTTTTGCTTATACAAACTCCACCATGGGGAGGTTGGGGTGAGTCAAGTGCTGTTAAAACCACTTAGGTAGGGAAAATAATAAAGCATGTATTTAACAAGGACCATATTTGGTCCCATAAATTGTTACTTTTGTTATCTCCTGATATGTAACAGGATCTATAGTGAGCACATTCTTGCTTTCTAGGGACATACTCATGCCATCTGCTGGAAAATTAGGGAATTTAGGAAGTATATTTTTATTATTATTTTTTTTCAGTAGCATTTTATTTGCTAGCTTTTAGGTCTTAAATTCTTGTGCTTATTCTTTTTGTAAAGATCTGTAGTTAAATGTAATATAGTTCAAAAGCACTTAAATCAGGTGGTCTGGCAACTTTTTGTACATTATGAAGGTATTAAACAAATTGCCACCATAATTTGGTACTGATCAAGTGATCTAAATCCTTTCAAGTGAAACAGCAAATCAGTTTATCCAGTCAGTTAACACTCAAGTCTTTGTTTTTCCTCTTGACTATGCTAATGTTACTGTATGGTTGACTGTGGCAACAAACAAAATTATATCAGTTCATGTGGAATACAGAAATATCAAAATAATTTGCAGATTATTCTAGATTGAAATTAGTGAGATAATTACACATTTTAATTTCCTTGGATAAGCCTCCAGCTTGCATATAAATGCATCTTTAAACACCTTCAGTCATTGCACATATCCAACATTCCTGCAGGTATAATTATCTAATAATGCAACAAAAATAATTATGGAATTAATCAATAATCAATGAGGAGGCATTCTGCATCCTCAAAAGTTATGCAGAAAGCAGGACTGTTCTCTAGGTTTTACTATTAAATAATATCAAAGTTCTTATCGAAACAATGTAATGAAAAGATACAATATTTAAGTATCAAAATTCTCTTCTATATATCGCTCTATTACTATTCCATGGGTAAGACCAATTCTGAAGAAACAGAACTCATCTTGCGTATGCAGTAGGCCAGGTTGGACAGAGCCTTGGGTGTCATGGTTTAGTGTGAGTTCTCTCTGCCCGTGGCAGAGGGGTTGGAACTAGATGATCTTAAGGTCCTTTCCAACCCTAACTATGATTCTATGCAGTAAACTATCTTACTATTCGTTCCTGGTGAAGATATAGCAAAGAAACTGCCAAGCACAGAGCTAAATAAGCTACCTTGAAACTGCTGCCCATGTGGAGGCTTGTGATATCCTTAGTAAACTTACAAATGCCTTCAGTCTTCTGGGGATGGACAACTTGGAAGAAGAGCAGAGCATGAGCATTGTAGTTAGGAGCAGAGAGCAGAGTTAAGATAGTTATAGGGACAGGAAAATCAATTAAAAACATCAAACAATCAAACATGAAAGTAAAGCATTATACTATACATTACTTTGGGGTTTTTTTCTTGCACAGAATTCCACCTTTCAGCTGTAGATGAATCTGCTGTACAGATGAATCAGCAACAGAGGCTTCTACCAGTAAGTCTTGATTTATTTATTTATTCACAAGGATCCAAGGGTATATAATTAGAGAGAAAAGGGGTAATACAGACAAAGTGTGTTCTCATGATCAAGAAGATGGGAAAACTGGAGGAATAATTTTGTCTCTGCCACCACCAAGTTTGTATATGGTTCAAGGGGCTCACTTAAGAGCAAAGGTCATCACAGATAATTATTAGGCAACCTGGTGGGGGGGATTTTTTTCATCATATTTTTCTATTTGTTTTTTTAAAAGATGCTTGTGTTGTGGTGAGGGTTCAAGTCTGACCTTAATCCAGTAATGTATCAAGGTGGGCTAAGAGCAGGACTATGGAGGATCCTGCATAGTGAAGGCAGATGGGATGCCTTGTCACTATTGTTCTTTGGCGCTATGCTAAGGCGTATGGACGGTTACAGTCCCTAGAATTCCTCTGAGGTAGCATATGAGCAAAGATTTTTGTCTGAAGAACTTGTAGATACAAGGCAAGATTTTTTTACTGAAGTTCTAACTTGTGCATAGCAAATGCACAGCATGTTTTTCATTTATTGGTTGCCCAAAGTGAGAGTATGCCAGGGCTGCAGAAATGCTCAAAGTTCACAAGGACACTTGTGCGCTAAGTACAGAAGTGCCTCATGCTGAAAAGGTGGGGGAAATATCTGAGGTTTCTTTACTTGCATGCACAAAATTTTAGTGAATGCTTCCCAAAATGGCAATGTCAGTGTAATTGCACTCCTGTTTTCTGACCTGTGGCATGAGGATGATATAAAAGCTGCTGCAGTATTTATAGTGGATTATAGGGTGTTAAACAGGAATACCATGTAAATGTATCAGATGAAACTATTTGTTATCAAAATTAGTGCTAGGGTCAGACTGAGTCTGTTCTATGACCACATACTAAGCAAGAGAAATACAAATACGTGTTGAAAAAACTGTGCCAGCTGAGCCTGATAATGTGTAGAAAAAAATAGTATCCTGTCAAACAGTTATAGGACATCTACAAGATAAATATAAATCAAGACTGTGTAGGCAATTTTAATTTAAGAACTTCCTTAGCTTTTCATTCCCTTTAAAACCTTTTAAGTATTGTTAATGTGTTTTGAGTGAGTAAATTTATACAGTTTTCTTTTATTTGTTTGGTTTATTACTGCAGTGTAATATGAATTACAGTCAGACTGAATTGCATCATTTCACATCATTTCAGTTCAAAATCTTGTATAACCAGCTTTGAGTTTTCAGTACCTTCTACAGTAAGCAGAAAGCTCTGATGGTCTTTCTTTTCCTCTTAGATCATAGAATAATTACGTTGGAAGGCATCTTAGCTGAGGTAAAACACTCCTTTTTTTTTTGCCTTTTTATTTGATTTCCTGATACTCTGAACATTTAAAAATATTTATGGAACTATTGGAAAGAACTAAATTGAAACATGTGAAAGTATTAAATAAGTGATCATCTTATAAAAACAGTAATTAAAATCCTTCCACATGAAACCCCTACTTCAGGGAAAAAAAAGCCAACCAAATAAGTTTCTACCTGGCAGCTAGGAATAATATTAATATTAAAGTGTAGAGTTACAAGCCTGTGGCTGATGTTTTATCTACTGTAACTGCAAAAGGAGTCTGGAAGATGTGCAATAAGATTTAGTAGTTGTATACTTACCACTCTTGCAAGAAAATCAAGTCATCGTTTACATGAGGATGGCTCATCTCTGGTTCCCTCACTGATGCTCCACCATGCTGTCCGATGGCTAATTTTTTGCTTTACAATTTTACATCCTTTTACACTGGTGCTTTCCCTCACAGATCCTTGAGCTGCTCCTCAATCCAATATCAAGAGTCTCCCTTCTGTCTGCAGCTGGCTTGTATTATTTTAGCATAGTTTTAAAAATTCAGTGAATTTCTCAGTAGTCTGAGCCACATGCAGCTGTCCTGTCTCAAAACTATCTCACAGTCAGCTGAGTCCATAGGCGAAGAATAAAATATCATGAAAGTCCACTTCTGTTGTCCTCCTAACCCCAACCACCTCTAATCATATGTTTTGACCCACCACACCACTTACTCCCAGCTGAGCTTTCACAGGTAGGTCATGCAACCGCTGCTGAAAGACAATACCATCTCAGCAGACCTGCCAGCTTTCATGAATATATAATTCAGGCAGTCTTCCGAACTACATCTGGGCTGCTTTGTTACTTATTGGTAAAACACTACAGTTCAGATGAAGGAAGGACCCAAGAAACAGTAATACATCAATAACTCCTAACAGGCAGCTGAGGGTTGTACAAGATACTGTCTGCTAACAATGTAAATTTTGTTTTCTAACAGTGACATTAACCTGCCAACAAAATGGCACCTATTTCCCTATCAGTTTACACTGGTAATGCATTATTCATCATACAGAATTAGAGAGCTTAGCTGAAGGTCTTTGAGAGAAGTCTCGAGCAAAACACCACAGCAACTTGGTAGCTAAGATGCTGTTGATTCTTTCCAAGCAAAATAGAGCTCCATCTAAAAAAACCAGTTTGACAGCTTTATTTTAAAAAACAGGTTAATTTGTTTGAAAGAACATTGCAAAAAGAACTGAACATGGGCTTGGTGTCTGGAAGTTACACTTGATACAGAGCTTTTTATTATTATCGTTATTAATGTCATAATATGTTTGCTGCTGCAACCAAAAACTTTGTTAAACAGGTTGGTGATGGAGGAAGACTAGTTCCTGTGCCCAGTCTCAGTGAAGCTGATAGATATCAACCTCTGAGCCTTGTGATTAAGAAAAGAACATGTTTACTTTCAAAAAAATCTAAATTTGCTTCAACACCTTTCACATTAAAAGACATCCTGCAAGGGGAGAAAGAAATTTCTGCAGGTAAGGTTCCTATCCTTCTTTAAATATGAAGATGCATGTTTTCTAGTAAATACAGAACAATAGACATAGTTTAAACTGTGCAGGTAGTTTAGTGAATGGCTAATAAATTTACCTTGCTTAGTCTTGTAATAAATAAATGAGGCAATTACACTAAAAAGCCTTGATATTTTCTGTACTATTATGAATCAAATTCAGTTAAGCCTTGTGTTTGCTCACAAATGGCAAAAAATTCCAGATGTATCAATGTATGTTGATTAATTGCTACTTAAAAATTATTTTAAATGCTAATGTTTCTTTGTATATTTACTTTTAACCATGTAAGAATGGCCTCAGTTTTTCAGCTGTTCCATGCTAGTAGCTTCTGCTGATGGACTGGGCTCTGCACCACCAGCAGAAACATTTAACAGCCGCTATCTGATGGAAGTAATTGGATTTCCATAAGATGTTTTTCCACATTTGTAATCTTTTCTTTGTGTATTGTAAAAGCTTAACTGTGTGTAAATTACCTTTTCTATGCAATATCAGAAATCTTTGAGGTGATTCTAGGAGAATTAGGAGGTGCAAGATTGAACTATACTGCAGATACTTTCCTGTACCTTCCTTTGAAATGCTGGTGTAATTTTTGCCTATATGCTATGTTTTCTGAAAACAGTGGCATTACTTTATATTGCTTACTTTATTTATTTTGATAAAAGTCCATTTTGGCAAAAGTGTTGATCGCATTAGTTGCATGAAAACACTACTAAGACAAACCAGTATGAGCATAAGAAGATAGAAATGCTAGTTGACCTCACAAAGGGGGGATTCCAGGATGCAAGCATGATAAAAAAAGCCGGAGAGAGAAAAATCTTATTAAAAAGTCTGTGAAAAAGGTTGTAAAATCTCATTACAAAGTCTCACAAAACCTTGCTAGTCTTTTCTGTAAAGGTTAGATAACATGTGCAGAATGTATTGTCCTTTAATGTAAGCAGAGAACTTTGCAATTGAATTTTTTTTTTATGTAACAAGTACAAGCAGTTGCAATAATTTTAGAATTATGAAAAATATATGAAACTTTTTTTTTTGCTAAAATTAAAGACAAAGAGGATTTATAGTAGGTGACTTCATAATGCCAGTTTATCCTCAGTTTCAAAGGACTAAAAAAACAAGAGTAAACCCCAGACTCTCAAATGAATGTGGATGCCTAATCCCTCTGTTCTACCTACTCTACTAGTTTTAATTTGGCAACCAATACATTCTAATATTGAATGGTTTTAAGGTTATAAAAAAAGCATTATATAAATGCTTTGGCACCTACTCTTTGATTGCACACTAAACTGATGCAAACTTTCAAGTAAGTCAGAATTATTCTGTTGCTTTCAAAATAAACTGGCATAGGCCCTGAAATCGTCAGGCATACTTGGAGCTTGCAGTAAGTGATTCTCATTGGGACATGGGAAGTCAAAGTCAAAGTTAATATTACTGGCACACCCCTGTCTCAATCAGGTAAATGTCATCAGTAGTAATAACAATGAGGAGCACTGAATTTCACATCAAAATGGTTAAGCACAGTAGGAACTGTACCATTTATTCTCTTCTTGTTGTGCAAAAAATACCATGTTCAGACTTTTCATCACACATTGGTGATCTTCTTTTACCTAGGTGTCTCGTCTTACCAACTGCTCAACTATGAAGACAAATCAGATGTTTCACTTAATGGTAGAAAAGGAAATCAGATAATGAACGATGTTGGTTTTGATGTTGCTGGATCAGATTCTGTTGCCTTTAAAGCTTCATTTGGCATTGTGACCAAACATGAGGTTGAAGTACCAACATTACTTAAAGAACTTACTACAAGGTTATATTATGTATTTTGTTTTCTGGTTTTATGATTGTATTTCATACAATTAGGTTGAACCTCTAAAATGGTTAGGTTTTGATTATTTCTAGTCAGTCAATAGCAGTCACCATATAATATTTTTTGAAGAGTCTCTGGTTGGATCACTGGGATTAGACACACAACCTGTACAATGCAGATTGCAAAACTTTTCTGAATTAATTCTTGCCTGTATTACAGTGCATCTTTCAGGAAAAAAATATAAATCCAGAGAGGAAGAGTCCATCCAAGGTCCTATCTGTATTCTATACGATTGAAAATTTGAAATTTATTTTGAATAACATTACCTAACTTAAGGTTTCAGAAATAAGATTTTTTTGCCTTTGTCTGATGAACTAGAGAGCTATATGCATTATTGCCAGTGGAGGTGCTTCAAGGTTTTGTGAGGTTATTGCACAGCCTTTTCTTTGAAAAGCAAAGTAGATTTATCTACTTGAATTTTAAATAAGCTTTTGTTGCTGTTCTCTAAATGCAGTCTCCAGTTTTCAAATATCCTTGTTGGGCTAAAGAACTTGGTGTTACTGTAGTGCTAGTGCAAATGTCAAACACATAGAAATATGGTGTGACTAATTCTAGGTGTAATTCTCTAGTTTGTATTTCAAAGATTATTCCTTGGCCATAATGTTATCCCAGTGAATCCCAGTGTTGCATCCCAGTAAATAATTTACAGTGCATGATGTGACATGGTATTTTCAAATATTCCTGTAGTCATTTACCAAGCAGTGCATGCCATTTTGTATCCATTAACTCTCTTGCTCTGTATCTACCTTTTGCTTGTTTATTTGTAACCTCCAAGTATTATGATTAATAATTGAGGATAGGAGAAGAGTCCTGGTCTTCTGATAAAAATGTTCAGTGCTATAGGACTAAGAGCTCATGCCTGTAGGAATTCTCCTACTAACACTTGTTTAAAGATTGTTCCATATTTATCAGTGACGGGGTGTGTTCAGCTATAGTTGACATGTATTGGTTAACCCAGTTTTTAATCCATTGATGCCAGCTTCCATAGGCATTATTTAGGCTTCTAATCAAATGTAAGCCTTATAGAAGCCCAAAAATAAAGTATTACAGCTACTGATTTTACTATCAGTTTTCTGTAAATTCTTTCTGACATTAATTATATCATTTAAAAAAAAATGGTTATTAATTAGAGCACATTGACAGTTCCTTACTGTCACTAAGAACAGTGTCAGATGGACAGACCTAGAATTTTCCAGGATGTCCCACATATCCTCTCAAACATTTTTAAGTTGCTGGCTTTCCTTGAATTTTTTAGTTCTTCTATTCCAAAACACTGAAAACCACTATTAAGTTTCCAGAGATGACCTCAGTCCATTGTTTTACTGTTATGAGACAGAAGCTATGCTGATTTATTTACTGTTTTATAGTTACTAATTCTATTAAATTACTAATAATCTCTGAATTTCCTTCCTGCCTCCCTTTTAATTTTAGAAAAATAAACTTTGATCATTGTCTAGTTCATCAATCAAGGAAAAGTAGGATGGAAATTCTGTGCGTGGTCATGGAAAGTATTAGAACTACAAGGCAATGCTCATTAACTGTCCATACTGGAATGCGTGGAGAGACAATGAGGGTAAATATGTTTGACAAAATTCTGTAACTTAAATGAACAGACATAAAAGCTCATTTTTATAAATTGTATGGTTGGGGTTTTACTGATTTATGCTCAGACAAAAACTGAAATAAATCAATATTATTGCACTGATGTAAACTGATTAAAAGTTGGTATTTTGTTTAGCATTCCTTATGTGACTGAGGGATAGGAAATGCATGAAAGGATGGCTAGAAAATGAGCCATTGCTTTGGGTGAAGCCTCAGCAAAAAACTGCTTCTTAATTTGAATCTCCAACAACTGTATAACCTATCTTTCATTTTTATATTTTGTCTTCTATAACACATTAGAACTTCAGGTTGTTATTACTTCAAGGGATTGGCATCTTACTCCCTGTCTTATGTTCTTCTTTCCTCTACCTCTCTTCAGTGTGCTTCAGTAATTGAACCTGCATATCTTCTGAGGTTTGCCCATTACCTAGTATTTCTAAATAATTCATATAATTTTTAATGAGTGATGCAAGTTAGGCTACTACCTCTGTATATAACTTTATTAAAATGCAAAGCTGTTAATAGAAAATTCTTTAGTTGTGGAATTTGATGTTCAAAGGTTCCTCCTGGCATTACAATTCTTAATATATACAGTTAAGATACTATTTTGGTGGGTTTGTTGTTTGATTTTTGGTTTTTTTGTTTTGTTTTGTTTTCCATTTCAGTTTGTAACTTAATTTCTTTTGATACTTTTCTAAATTATAGTTTCACTTTATTGAAGATCAGAATTGTAAAGGGCGGGACAAAGCCATTGTTTTTCCTGCACATACAACTATTGCTTTTAGTGTATTTGAACTTTACATTCATTTGGATGGTAATTTTGGTAAGTGATGTGAGTTACTGTCATTATTGCTATTATTTATAATGATCTGAGTTTTTAAAATAGTTGCTCTTGATCTACATAAGCCCTGATCCCTTACAATGGTGTGCTTTAATTTTATGCACATAAGTAGTCTTTCTTTATAAGAAACAATTATTGAAAAGATAATCAAAGCAGGTGTGAGGAAATATTCTGTCATGGAAGCACTTTTTAAAAGTTGAGCATGATTTTGTAATGTCCTCGGTTTAGCAGTAGCAGTCAATTTTTCTCTTCTTAGTAGAAGGAGAGGGAGTAAAAACTGGATTTAAACAACAACATGTAATTTGTCTGTGAATCTTGCAGCTGCATGGAACAAAAAATTGCTTCCTTATGTTTCTAGCCTGTAAGGAACAGGCTTATGAGACCATCTGAGTTTTGCATAAACTAGGAAAGGAAAAAGACCCAGTTAAAGAAGAAAATGTGCAGAACTTGGAAATTAAGCCAACATTTTTTTCTTCTGGGGCTTTAATTTCAGTCTGATACATCATTACTGCATACGGATATCTGAAGATATTTATAAAAATCTGAAGATTTTTTTAAATCACAATTACTGGGAACTAATAAAAACTTTGCATGGCTCCTGTAAGTTTTCCTCCTTTTGGGGAAAGGATAGTGCTTATGTATTTACATAATTTGCACTTATTAAAGTGTAACTGGTAACATTATTGATGTTACCAAAGTTGTTAGGAATAAACCAGAAAGTCAATTTAGGACTTCATCTAGTACTTGGTAATGTCAAATGCAAAACTCCCCACTGAGCAGAGTGATGTTAAATGAAGTTTTAACCACCACATTCACATGTGTTTAAGTACAGAAACCTCTGTAGATTCACTCAGTGGGAATCATTTCAGGAATTGCTTAACTATAGCATTATAGTTTTCTGTAAATAGCAAGATAAGACACCTGATTAGGGTATTAATCTCTGTCTCTGCAGACGTATATAGCACTATGTTCTAAAAGTTGAAAATAGCTCTGTACCATTTGGCATACACAGGATAAAACAGGTACTCGGCATTGCAAAGCACCCTTTTACTGAACTGTGAAATACCTTCCCTTCTGAGAAAAATTTAAATGTGTTCCAAACCAGGCATAATTACTAGATTAAAAGTAAAGGAGATAATTTTGTATGGTGGTTCTTTATATTCATTTAAGTAGAATGTTTAACATTAATTTAAGGCTTGGACGTGTTTTAATTTTATTTTACGTTTATGCAAGGGTAGGCACATGCACAGTGTTTTTTGTTGTTTTTTTTTTCTAAAATCATTATTAGTGAAATAGTCCATGAAATTGATATTTTCATTTGCAAATTGAAGAGAATTCTCAATTGATAATGTTTAAAACATGGGGTTTTTTTTTCAGTTACTTGTAATTCATTACCCTTCTATTTTACTTTAAATGTTTTCTTTCAAGTTATGGATAGAAATATAGGTAATACTTGTTTTTATTAAAAAAAAAGAAAGTTTTAGTAGTTGATTCGTTGTTAGATCACTAAAGATCTCACAGCATTGCTTCTTATTTTTCATTATTAGTTTCAAATGAGATCATAGAAATGTTTCCTCTTCAGAAGCAGAGCTTCCACTTAAATGATATTGACTTAGTTCCTTAACATGGCCTTAAATTGTATATAAACCAAACCAAACTCTGAGGATGTGTGATGAAAGCCACCAATATTTTAACATTCCCATTGAATCTGTGTCACTGGATTTTATGGGCTATTACTGTGTGTGGACTTGTATTAAAAAGTGGTACTAGCCACTAAAAAAGTAGTTAAACTGAATTTAATCGCTGTTAGCTTTTTAGATTAGAAAGCATATTAAACTACCCTGCAATTACTGCTTTTGTATTTTGTTTTTCTAAAAACTGAATTTTAATTTTTACAGAACTGTGTGTGACTCCAGTTTCAAAAGGAGGATTTGAAAAAGAGAAATCTGGATCATCTTCGCTGACCAAATTTAGGAGGTTAAAGAGTAATCTGTTTCATCGAAGTATGACTTTTGATATTTATATCCAAATGTCTTAGTTAATGCATGAAGACTGGATTTTTGTTTCTCTAATTTGTGTGCAAGATGAATATTTAAGAAGAAAACTTTGATGGAGAATGTACCTCAATTTCTCGGGTACTGAAATAATTGTTTTTAAAAATTGTATTTGAGAATCTGACTCACAAATAGCAAATTCATGGTGTTGCTCTTCATTAAAACTCTAAAGATCCAAAAAATTTATGGCTGATAGTAAACTGGTGTGGAGTAATTATACAAATAACTACAGTTAGCATTAAGCCTATTTCATATGTTTGCCATTTACAGCTAGTGTTATGCAATACAAATTATAATCTATAAATAATATTTAAGGGCGAACTTTAAAAATTGATAAAATTTTTAAAATCAAGCAGTATTAATTTAAACATTTGAACATACTCTTTAGCCTGTATGTTCACATGGCAAAGACTAGGCAAGATAACCAGCGTAGTTGTTATTTCTCTTTCTGATATGAACACAACATCCAACAAAACTGTATATACCTGTATTTTCTTCAGAACAAGATCATGTACTTTTAACACTTTGTAGCCTAAGTATTTTGAAAATCTGCAAATCTGAGTGTGAAGATAAATGTTGAGTGGTAAACACATCCTTCTAAAGGCTGGTCTGTATAGATGTCCTTGCTCCACTGTATCCTGGTTTTGATCAGATGGCTTTTATGGACCAAGCCTCCAGTGCTGCTCCACTTCATGCTAAGGGGATAAATCTTCAGTGAGTGTGATAGCTGTAGATGTCTAAAAGCTTGTCATTCAATATAAAATAATGAGTTCCTGAAGAGAGAGGAAAAAGGTAAGTAGTTCCAAACATAGTTTCTTCCTGGGGTGTTTGGATGCTCAGAAATCTGCCAGGAGATAAACTTGGAGTCCTTCAAATTTTCTAAACCTGTTAAGTATTGGTAGGGTTTTTGTGTGTGTTTTGTTGGTTTGGTTTTGGGTTTTTTTATAAATGCTAGGGGGAAGAGAAAGGAATTTACAGGTTTTAGAAAATAAAACTAGAAATGCGAAAATAAAAATGGTTAAACAAGGAAGTACGCAGCTGTGATCTGATTCGGCACCAATTCTTCTAAAGCTCACCTCATGCCTGTCTTTCAGGTATGTTTCTAAAAATACATAGGACGCGCAAAAATTTATGGCTTTTCTCAGTGTCTTTCGTGAAGTTAAAAGAAATCATCACCCAGGGCTCCTGAGGGAAGTCATGTTTAGAATAGTTTCATGAATCAGTTGTTATTTTCATAACTAGATTGACAGGTTGTTTTGTAAATGGTTCAAAATGTAACAGGAAATCACTGCTTGTTGTATGTGTATGTGTGTTCTTTTTCAGATAAAAGAGTAGTGGCTACCATTGCTAATTCTGATGCTTACTTGGAGGACCTTTTTACAGATTATTATGAAAAAGCTGCAAGCATGACTGATCTCTCTACAAGCTATCTCAGAGAAGGGTCTCACATCCGAATTAATTTACTTAATAACAACATCCCAAAAGGTCCCTGTGTCCTTTGTGGAATGGGAAGTTCTAAAAGGGAGACAGTCTACGGGTGCCTTGAGTGTTCTTTTAATGGACAAAAGTATGTACGACTTCATGCTGTGCCGTGTTTTGACCTCTGGCATAAGAGAATAAAGTAGCCGAACTAGGTAAGTGCCTGTTGTTACAGACATGGGCATAACTGTGCCACAAACTTTTCAGAATTAGTAAATATGACTCAAAATGTTGAAATGCAAAATAGTGAAAGTGCAAAACATTTTATTACACTGTTATCTTCAAATTTTTGCTTTCCAGTCCATGACCTTTTACTTGAAAATGCCCTAATGCATTCCCTGACATTGCTTTTCTTTCTAGAATCTTCTCAGTATCATTTAAATTGTATTTTCACAATGTCAAAATATATGCTAGAACTTTAAGTTGTTTACACAAACTTGTTGTTACACTCCAAAATCTTGCCTTTATCTACCCTGACATATGATGAAAGTATTTGTTAATAATTTAGTGTCCTCATGAATGTTTAACTGAAGTATCAGATTAAAACCATGCTAAAACTTAGCTCAGTCTAATGTTTCATTTACAAAAGGGAACAACTAAAACTAGGGATAGGGGTTTCACATTAGGATGTCATTACGATATGTCAACGGTTTGTTTAGATTACTAAAAATGTACCAGGTAGTCTGCATTTAATTGGATGTTGGGTCACAGCTGCTCTTGGCTTTTTTTACGTGTTCAGAAAAATTTGCTTATCATACAACGTATTTTGGAAGCTTACAAAAAGAACAGAACTACATCCTCCCAGCAAAGCTTCAGGGTTAAGGTCTTAGCCACGACACCGGTAGAGCCCAACCACACAAAATTAAGTCTGTTGAGTATGTAACACCAGAGGGCACTACAGAATGGTGTCCAACGCTGAGGCTGGGCGTGGGGTTGGTTGAAGCTCTCCCTGTGCTATTTTAAACTGGGAGAACTATTTCAGGAAAGTGTTTCTACCATTAAGCATGACTTTAAGGATAACCCAGGTATGGAAGCTTTTGTACTTGTGCTGCCACTTTCAGTGCGTGCATCTGATTATTACATGTTGAAAGGAATGCAACCACTGCTTTTCATGTGAGAAGAGGGATGTTACACAAGTGTTATGATGACATCTACACAAGCAGAACCGTTAATGAGCCTGAAGTACTGTCTATTAACTATTGCTACTTCTTTACATTTTTCCTAAGTGAGGGCAACCAGAATGATGCCCAAATAATTACTTATGTTTCTATATAGTTTCTCCCATCATCTTCCAGCTTGTGGCATAAATCACATACACACAAATATTTAAAACAAAAAAGAATATACATATGGCTTTAAAGCTCAAAACAGAGCTCTTTCTGTCAAAAACAGTTTTTCTTTGTCACCACTTCATGTTCATATTTCTGAACTATGAAGCACTCACACTGGCCTATACATAATATGTTAGGCACTGTCTAGTAGCAGTGCAGTGCAGCAGTCTGGCTTTAGTCTGAGAATAATGTTGATAATACATCAGTGTTGCTGAGTAGCGCTTATACTAAGCCAAGGACTCTTCAGTTTCCCATGCTCTGTCAGTGAGGAAGGGCATAAAAAGCTGGGAGGATACCTGACGAGGACACCTGACCTGAACTAGTCAACGGGATATTCCATACCATAGGACATTATATACTGAACGTAAACTGAGGGGCATTACCTGGGAGGGATGGATCGCTAGTTGGGTCAGGCTGGGTATCGGTCAGTGGGTGGTAAGCAACTGCATTGTGCAGCACTTGCTTTTTTTGAAGGTACTTGGGGTTTATTCCCTCTCCATTTCCTATTATTATTGTGTATTTAAAGTTTTATTTCAATTATTAAACTGTTTATATCTCAACCACTGGGCTTTTATCTTTTCCGATTCTCCTCCCCATCCCCCTGGAAGTGGGAGAAGTGAATGAGTGGCTACATGGTACTTAGATGCCTGCTGGGGTTAAAGCACGGCACACCCTATCCAAGTAAATCATGATGGTACAGATTTTTAAGCTGGTGCTGCTGAATAAACTAGCTAACTTCATAATTTTACAAAGTCAAAGTTAAAAGCCCACTTAAAATACTACCTGTTCATGAATCCCATTATTCTTGTTAATATTGCAATGAAGAGGTTATTTTAAGTTTCTTTAAAAACAGTTGTGTTTCTATGTTGATATTCAATAGAGACTGTTCATTTTCCTTAAGGACTTTTACAGTTAAATTTGCTGCAAACAGCACTTCCCCAAGAAGCTGGCCTAGGAGCCTGAAGAAGTTTAACAGATAAAGTCCTTTGGATTTTGTTTTCCCCTTTTATATTATAGGGGATAGAGAACTTGTTAGAACATAACTGATGTCAACAGGTACTGGAACCATTTTGTGTGCTTGATAGGACAGAAATAATTATTTTCATCAGTATTTTACACAGTGAGAAAAACTGAGTAAAACTCTAGATTAGGACATAATGCAGGAACCACAAACAACAGATAACAGTGTTTTCCAATTTTATTTCTTTCTTTTGAGATATCTAACATTGTATTAGTTGAACACTAAAAATAAGATTTTTACAGTCATTTTAAGAGGTATAAAAAGATGCCACCATAAAAAAAATACAAAACTTTCTGTGACAAAGTATTATTATTTAAAATTCAGTGTCCAGAAAATGGCCGCAGATGTTTCTAAGTACTCAGAGTTCATCATGCTGGTAGACATTGTACTCCTTTGCCGATATGAAACCATCTCCATCGTGGTCATTCTTCTTAAATATATCAGCTAAGATTTCATCATGGACCGAGGAATGACGTTTTTTGCCATCTCTTGCAAATTCTTCTTTCAAATACTGGCTTATCTAGAAGAAAAGAAAACAGTCCAACCATTGTGGCTTTTATGACAGTACTCAAAAGCTATCTTCAAGGACAGCTGGGGTATATATGTATCGTATTGTGACTCCAGTGCAGACACATCTTAAGTTTGTTTCCCAGCAAGTCCAAGACATACTAAGGTATAAATCAAAGCAAATTTCAGAATTGCATGTTGTAGTTTATGTAAGCACACAGAAGTTTTACATGATCAACCGCAGCAAAGGCACCTCATGTAAAGATAATGCTATGCAACTATACCTATAGTTTTATATAATATTTATTGCAAATTAGTTACATCACATTACCTCAAGTTCAGAGAGTTTCTTGTCACCGTCCTTGTCAATTTGATTGAATGCTTCAACACTGCGAGGTCCCTTATTTACTGCATAAAGTTCAATCTCAAAGATCAATGTTGCATTGGGTGGAATCTTGATCTGTGCTATGAATAAAAAAGCATTTAAGAAATAAGACACTGTGGTCAGAGATCACACACATGATGAAGTCACACATAAAGATTCTTGGGGTTCTGTTACAAAAGGCAGTGTTAATATTAATCTTAAACTTTGAATTTAAATATATACAGCTAGACAGAAACACTGTTCACATTCTGTTAGATAAATGATTTTGAGAGAGATTTGCAATGAAATTCTCTGAAATGAAATTACATTGCTCATATCAATTAGGATACTTTTAAAAATTAAAAAGGTTTGTGTTATTGTGAAAAACAAGTTTTTCTTAAGTTCTCACTCTTTTACATACTATCAGATGAGGGATTTTATTGAGAGACTGGTTCTAAGCCATATGCCTTTATTAAGTATCTGCAATCTGATTTGAAAGATTATAGGAATAGACCAATGCTTATACGTATTTTCCATGTGAAGAAACAAGCAGGAAAAATCAAGTTATACCAACTTACTATAAATTATACCTATGGTTAAAGGTTGTGATGTAAAATAATGTTTAAAATATAAATCTCATTAGAAAGAAGCACAGAATGTAAGCCATGTGGTTCACACACACACAAAAACCAACCAACCAACCCCCAGCCCTCCCCCCCAAAATAAAACAACCACAAACTATATTTTGTCTGGTCTCTGAAATAAAAGAACACATTAGACTTGCGTCAAAGCATTTTCTGGTATCTGATGTAAAAACACCACTGCCTATAAAACACAGGTAAGTATATCATGCATCTGGCAAAAAAAAAGGGAACTGAAGAGAGTCAGTAACAAACTAATGAGATGTAAAATAGTGCCAAAAAAAGCATCAAGAAATCATGCAGCATAAAATTAAAATGTAAACATGCAAGCTGCTTCTTGTTCATAGCCAAAGCTACTGAGCATGACATTGTAACCTCAAAATTTTGACAGAGTTTTGAGATTGTGCTCATCCTTCATAAAGAAAAGCTAGAGAATCTACTTTGTTTGTAAATAGAAGGTAAACAAAACTATTATTCACACTATTCATCTAAAATAATCATAGTAAAAATGAAAGGTTTTAGAGTTCAGAAGACTTTCCTCTTGCGAGCTTTAGAAATGTGGAAGCTTTGAATATAAATCATGGTTTATACACTATTTACAAAAGATAAATACTAGAATTCAGTACCAGTAGTTTACAAGCATACATACCAACAAAGGAAAGATATGTAAAGATTTAGAAAGCCACATGCATCTTTTTTAATTCAAGATTAGGCAGGCATCTTCCCCAGCATGCAGGAATACACTGAGGTATACGCAGAGGACAGGTACGCTGAAGAGAAATAACACTCTCTTGAAGCGCTACCTAGAACAAACAGTTAACACTAGTGTTAAAGATTTGTATCAGTGTTTTTCCTTGTTGTTATCAGACTTATGAGACATTATGATAGAGGGGGAAAATTTATTCCCAGTGAACTTCAGTGGCTACAATGGAATTGTATGAATGCCAAAATTGGTGCATGGAATTCTGAGAGCCGTTGTTATAGAGCAGGAGCTACCTTTTCACAGAAACTACTACACTCTAGTCAGAGCTGAATTTAAGTTATCTGCAGTTAAGTGCCAAAACACTGCATAAAAACTACCTTTTTTTTTAACTAGACTGCACACTTAAGCGTCTTGAATTCAAGACAGATTTAATGCATTGTACTGTTGCAGCTATGCAATGTGATATTGTATGCTAACCACCCAGAATGTAAGTAGTATTTTAAACAATCTATTTATACTTAGATAATTCTGTGGCATGCACTGGATTACATTTCATTTTGCTCAGAAGATGCAGAATGTCACTGAAAGGCTGAGTAAGAGTCAAATAACAGAAACATGGCTAAAATATAATAGCTCAAGACAAAAAATGCTAATATTAATAATGAGGATTTTCCTCTTGCTGTCATTTTTTTGTATTATGGCAAGACTTGGAAAAACACATCAGGTGCCATGTACTGAATTCTACTGCAAACTGCAAAGCCTGGGTGTGGGTCTATGAGGACTACTTGAACTGCATAGGAATGAACAGGATGAAGATGCACAGCTGCAGTCATCACCTTCAATGCCTCCACAGATAACGGGAGCAGCAATTCTGAAGAGTCATTTACAATAATGTGTTTGAAAGGGTGTAACAGAGAAAAGACAAAGTTTAGTATTAAAACTTTTTTACCATATCCTTGCTGTCCATATGCAAGTGACGGAGGAATGATCACTTTCCTTTTTTCTCCAGGACACATATTCATCATAGCAATGTCTAACCCTTTTATGACTTGTCCAACACCCAAAACAAACCACTTTGGATGACCTTCATTTTGTGTCCGGCTATTAAAAGAGTTGTGAATGGATAATAGTGAGTTTAGGGTCTTTTTTTTTAATATATATATACATAAATAAATTAGTAGCCAGTAAAAGCATACATTAAATTATTAGAACACAAGAATGCTTACAGTGCAAGAATATATAACACTTTTTCTGCTACATTTATGATTAATTTAAGGTCAAATCTTGAGATGTGTAAAAGGCAATCACTTTTAGAAATACAGTAAAAAAAACACTCTATGTGCCAAAAGCAGTTGCTTCAAGAGCAAAAAACCTCAAACAAGTAAAATGGCAAAAAATGCACATGAAATTTCAAGTAAAAAGTTAAATGTAGATTATCCTATACTGTTTTTTTACTCTTAAATGATACAAGTGGAGGGAACGAATAAAGATTTTAAACTAAGCTTTTGTTTTAAACTAGGCTTTTGTCTGATCAGTCCAGTATGGGTAAGGATGGAGGCAGGTACCTGAAGGAAGGAAAAGATTCTCCTCCATAGTTCTACCCAGGTGAGTCCCAGCTCAGTAGATTGCACTACCCACCATTAAAAACAAGGCACTGTAAAAATGAAGCTTCTGCACGATGTTTTCTGTGCAAGGCAAGCTAAACCAAGCTAACACAGCCTGAAGAAGCTGAAAAAGCCTGAAGATGGATGGCACAGAGTGAAAAAGTAAAAACCTAAATACTAACACCGGGGCAAAGAGGACGGCAGCAAAATCAAGGAAGAAAGCAGTGACAGGGAAGGGGCATAAATACTGCAAACCACTAGCGTAACTACAGGGTGCCCTGTGCAATGCCAACTATGTGGAACATCCCTACCAGAGCTCCTCCTCCAAACCCGAGTTTTTCTGTACAGATTACAGTACAGAACATGGCAAGTGATTATACAGTGGGTTTTTTGTCACCCTGCTAAAAGAGCTCTCCATGTGATGTGCTATCAGCAACCCTCCAAATTAGCTGTTACTCTCAGGTTTACAGTTTTGGATTACAGCTGGTATCGGCGCTAGTCCCTCTTGACCCTAGGTAAATCCTGCATCCTACTGGCTGAATCAAAACCGGCTGAGATGGGGGGAAACGACTAATGCTACCATCATTAGTATGGACCCCAATCTATGCCTGTAATGAGGATACAGTGGGTTCTGCTGTAGGCAAGGTAACCCTTTTGGCTGGGTAAGCAGAACCCAGTGCTCCTGGGGATGAGACAGCTTTGCCACGTACACTACCCGGCCTGGGCCCCCCTTCCTTTCCACCCTACCCAGTGCCCTGGAAGCCCACCTGCAGTAAAACTTGGATCCGTTGCTGGCCAAGAAACCATCATAGTGCGCGTTCAGCAGATCCCCCTTCTTGCTCTTGGGGCTGCAGACCTCAGGGAGGTGCAGCACCTCTATTTTAACCTCCTCCGTCGCCGCGCCGCCTTCGGCCTGCGCCTGGGCCGCCAGCAGGGCCAGCGGCAGGAGGAGCAGCGGCAGCCCGCAGCCCATGTCGGTTCGAGAAGGCCGCCGGCGTGGCACTGGACCCGCTGGGCAGAGGGGCGGGGGCTGAGTCGCGGCGATGGGCCCTGCTCTAGGCCCAGGCAGCGGCAGCCCCGGGGCGGGCGGTTCTCCGAGCCGGCCCC
>JBAFWW010036094.1:0-13937 GCA_036873685.1 Agapornis canus
CGGACACGGAGGAACACGTGAGAGGGGCACCGCGCTACTCCGCACGCGCACCAGAGGGCAAAGTAGGGCGGGAGACGCCGGCGCTCCGCCTCCGCCGGAACATGGGATGGGAGGAACCATTTGCCTCAAAGTAGGGGGGTTCGCCCGCTCCGGTCTCGGAATGGGTCTGCTCGGGCATAGGCATAGTTCTTCGCGTCTACCCTGTGCCGCTGATGGGACAGTCTCTACGCAAGGCTGGTGGCGCAGCCAACCGGGAGTCCCTGTGGCGGGAGGCGGTGCGGACAGTGCCGTTAGCTGAAGGGGGGAGCTCGGGCTCGCTGCGTCTTGCTGCACACCCGGAGGCGGAAGGGGTCAGCGGGAAGCACCGCTTTTCCCAGGAGTGCTCCTCGGGAAGCTCGGCACCCCTTCGAGCGCGGCTCCGCCCGTCGTTGCCCGTGGAAGGCAGTCACTATTGCGGCCGCCGTTAGTGGTCGTTGGCCGCCGCTGTGGCATCCCTCTTCCGTGGGGGCTCCCCGCTGTTCCGACGGCGGTTGTGTGTGGGATGAGAGGCGGTACCCGCTGGTCCCGGTCCCGCAGGGCTGGAGGCAGGACGAAGCTGCCGCTCGCTTTGTGCGGATTGGTTTGGGACACCGCTGAAAACGGCAGGTTTAAAAAACTAAGGCGTTTAGCCTGTCCGTATCCGTAATCGGGAAAACTCCGCCAGAGCTCGGGCGCTGATTCGAAACTTTATTACCTCCACGTCCTCTTTCTAGGAGCGAGATGCGAGTGAGGGGCGGAGGAAGGAACACTTCAATGGGCACTCGGCCTGAGCGTGGCTGTGTCTACTAAAACGGCACCTGCACCGGTGTTTCACTTTAGCTTGCAAGTTAAGCTGGTTCCTATGACATAAAACATTACTTAGACTTACTTACAAGTACGTTTTCATAAAAAAAAAGTTTCCTTTTGGCCATAAATTCAAATAATTACTCCAGGGAGCAGTTTGGTTTTTATCAAGTCGGCTACAATCAGCCGTTTCTGATTATGCTTTACTTGGAAAGACATGCACAATCTCCTCATCAAGGTGTGAAGGGCCCAGTTCTTTAAAGGTATGGACACCCATTTTTGTTTGTAACTCCTGGATATTCAACACTTCTCATTGTCAAGCCTTAAGGCAGGAGTTGCAGCCATACAGTTACACTAAGACAGTATTTGTAATGTTACTGCTTACCACAGCCTCTGCTGCATCACAGTGTTACGATATTTCACGGAATATGGAGTTCAGGCTTTGCGAGGAAGGCCAAGACAAAATTCATTAACCCAAGTACAAACCTGCTAGCATACATGCTAATGATGAGGCTAGCTTGGGACTGTGTTTACCAAACTTGATGGTGGAGTAGAGCCACTGGGAGCTCATTTTAAGGACACAATTCAAAAGTGCCTACAATGCTTACAGTAGGGACCAGAAATTATAAATGACTGGAAGAGTAAAAGAAAATAATGAGATGATGTTGGTCAGCGTAATGAATAGTTGGTCCTTGTTGCTGAGACTTCATTGCTGTTGAATCGGTAAAGAGCAGCTTAAGAAGAATGATGGCACAGATGCTGACCAGGAATTCCTCCAAAAGACAAAGAAAATGCAAAGGTGTTTGACAATCCAGCTGCTGGATAACAGGATGTGAAATGACAGGCTGCTTAGAGAGGAGCTGTCTTCGCTGCTGAGTGAGAGGTCATAGACACGATTCTGTGTTAGAGGTAAAGACAGCTATTTGCTTGATGTGGAGAGGGAAGGAGGTCCTGAGGAATAAATTCAAACTGTGACACAGCTGAAGCAGTGGGCTTTGGAAATCCCATTCTCTGAATGGGTGAGAGGGTCTAGATCACATTTATCAAGATCTGAAAAAGAGAAAATTTTAATCAGTAAATTGAGACATAATGTTTAAATTGAGACATAATGTTTAAAATCTAGGCATGAGGTTTAGTTCTCTGGATGAAGAAGATGAGTTGTGCATTAGATATGTTATTCATGGCAAAAAGTAATGGGTGGTTGTACGCGTGAATCCAGAGAAAGCGCTTTATGCTAGTGTCCCCAGTAGTAGTTGAGAAACAAAAGTTATTAGGTGAAGAGGAAGTGTTTTATTTTAGCCATGACAAGCTTGAGTCATACATAAAATGTGAGTGAGGGACTGGGATTTCAGTAGGGACAAAAAGGTTGAGATAGATCTGTAGGTCCTTAGCTATTGTAGAAAATACAAATCCAAAGGTAAAAGATACAGATCCAGGGATACGGAAAAGACCAAAGGCACAAACATACCCAAAGAGGGGGATGAAGATGCTCATCCAAGTAGGATGATTGCAAAAGATACACTAGAGAAAGGAAAGAGTTGTAGAAAGAAAAACTGTGATGAGCTGCATAAAGGACAACTGGAAAGTCAGATGTGAGTGTGTCCAGGCTAAGAAAGATGGGAAGGAAAAGACATGTGTGGCAGACAAGGGGCTGGAAAAGGGGATCAGTGTAGGGAACCTGGTTTGCTGGTCTTGCTACCAAAAGAAGGAATTAAGGGAAAGCTCCATACAATCAAAAGAAAGCCTCTGCTGACTTTTTGGTTTGTCCTCTCTCTTAACAGACCACATCTTCCAAGACTCTTGGCCTGATTGCCTGGCATAGTTTTAGTAGTTAGCATCAGTCAACTTGGCACTGTTGCCAGTAGGCAGTTTGGTGATGGTCATGCTATGCTGGAGAGTGGGAGAATTTAAAAGGACAGACTCTGTCCAAACTCTTCCCAGTCAGCTTGAAAGCCATAGAAAGGTTCTGAGAGTCCTGTTGATTTCTATATAAAGTATGCTCAGTTTTAACATAATTATGTAAAACAATTCCTTTCCAATGGTCAATGGTGCCTTAATCCCTACAGAATGCTAAATTTATTCCTATTATATGTATCTGTTAATTAAAATATTTCGTTCAGAATCTCCGATGAGTTCTGTCAGAGCTGTATTGCTCTGTAAAGTAATTATTTCCACTGAAGGTGTAAAAGAATTCATCTCCTCAGCTATGTTAGTTTTGCAAGGTTAGTAGAAATTTTAGTAAGTAGTAGAGCCTTTATTCTTGTAACCAAGTCAGCAGATCTTATCCTGGCTATCTATGGGGAGTAGATCTGATGAGTAAGAAGGTGCTTTTTTATATAGTTACTTTTCATAGGATCACACTTTGAAAATGGTTGTGACATAACTGGGTCACATCTGAAATTTTTCTATAAGCTGCATAAAATAAGAAGTTGAGGTAGGTGCTTTTGTCAGAAGGGATATATTGTTAGAGCTGTGGTGAATCATATAGCAGAGAAATTTGCATATTGTACTGTTACTGAAAACTGCAAGACAGTTTTAAATTTGTAACTCATTAATAGTCTTCAATACCTTAAATCTGTTGCTTTTAAATAATGACAAGAATTAAGATACATATAATAAACGTCACATACTGTGTTTTTTCTGTCATTGCCTTTGGTTTATGTGTTTAATTGTGGACATGCTCTACTACAAAGCATATCATGTCCCAGGGTTTGGCTGCAGTGTGTATTGGAGAGGATAAAATAGTAAGACAAGATTTAAGAATGGTAAAACTGTGTTTTGGCTGCCTGTTGTCTCCTGTATGTAATGCATCATTTTCAGGTTCTGATGCATGCTTCAACTTTTGGTTGAAACAAGAATGGAATGATTCAGAGGTCATGCAGATTGATTGCTAGCTTGACTGGGAAATTCTAATGAAACATGATTCCTAAGCTTATACTTTAGATAAGAAATGGTGTACTTTAGATAAGAATCCATATGCTTTCTTATATCAGTGAGCATGCTGGCTGAATCTTTCTGCCAGATCTTCTCCTATCCCAAACAATGAAATTCTGGATATAACACAGATCAACTGAGAATATCTGAAGTCGAGGCTTCTGCTTTAGTTCAAAGTATTTGAGGTTCTCTTACAAATGCTCCGACTTATCTTAATAGTTACTGAGTATTTTTTAAGGAATGAGGCAGTTATTTTTTTCTCAGGAAGTGCTCATTTATAGTAGACCATCTTTCTGGCTAGACCCATGTGCACACACAGCAACTTAGGGACTAAATGTCAGCTCAACTGAAATGAAGTTTTCAGTTAATGAAAACCAAATCCAAGGGTGAAATCTCTTTGTGGTTTCTGAGTAGTATATTTTCTGAGTATATCTTTTCCTAACCACTACTCAAAATAAATGTTTAGCATTAGATACTGCAGACTCTATCAAACAGATTTGTTCATGGACTTTAAATAGGATGATTGGAATGGGTATCATTTAACTGGAGAGAGTAAGCTGTTTCAGCAACATGGGTTATGTTGCTGATATTTTCCCATTGCTGCAATGTGTGAAGCCTGGGAAGTTGAAGTATTTCCCATAGGGCAGGTCCTGTCTGGATAAATCAAGATAAAATAGCAGGCAAATATATTGGGCTATGCAAGGTGCAGCACAAGTGATTCTTGCAAAGGAAGAAAAAAATCATTAACATTTTAAACATATCTCCTGTGAAAAAATGACTTTTACTTTCCCTAACTTGTGTAATAAATACACACGAATTTAACATGAAAGTATTTTTTGTATTTCTGTAAACTAATGTTTTAAAGGCATTAATCAAAAACATGCAAAAGAGATTGCATTTTTAGCAGTGCAGAAAGAAATATTTCAAACACGGATTCACTCTGCAAAATTCTCTGCTTATTATTGGCAAATTTATGTTCTGATGAAGCCATGAGACGCTTTTTGATTATTTCACTATAAATCAGTGGCTTGGACAAGAATTTTGTGCTCCATGAAGTGTGATTTAGTGCACTCAATATTTGCCTTAAAATACCATTTAAAGAAGAGCTTTGTCCTCTTTTGTCTTGTCTCTTGATTGGTGCTGTTCTTCGGGAAGTTCCAGTGGAAGTTGCTTAGTTTCAGGGGGAGGAGCACGTTGTGTCTTTCAGAGAATTTTTTCCTACATCTTTCTAATATTTGAGCTGAATAAATGTTAGCAAAGAAACAAAACAAGCTAGTTCTAAAATGGTACGCCTGGGTTTATAAACTTGCAGGGCAGAGATTGAAGGATTCTTCCTTCTCTTCTGGTTTATGCAAAGGAGCTTTCGGCTATGTCTGATCCCTAGAAAATTTCTCTTCTGTCCAATAGACCAGTTGTCTCTCCAACACACAAAGTGCTAGTTTTGTGACCTTGGTAAAACTGATGCTATGTTGCCTTGAATTGTGTTTGAGGGTTAGGCACTCTTACCATCTTCAATTATGCAGAATTTCTCAGTGGCCTGATACCTGATATAATGCAGGTACTCTGCAGTCAACATCTGCAAAGAAGGAGAAAGGAAGAAGAAAGTATGTTTACCACTGTCTAATATTAACAACATAACTGTCAGGTTTAAACATAGAGTTTTAACAACGTTAACTACCTGTACTTCAAAATGAAGGCTGCTTTATCTAGTCAGAATGTTTCAGGTTGCCTGTACAACCTAATGGCTGGGATCCCGTTGTTCTACTAAACTCTCATCTCGGAGACCAGTCTCGTTAAGCACAGAAGTAGTAAAAAGGGGTTTTTTCATTACATGAAAAGAATTCTGTTTGTAAAATGCCAGCTTCTCAGAAGAATTTTCTACATTGCTGAAAATGTAGAAAAACTTAATAATGTTATGGCTGTAATTTCCAACAAACCTGCATGCATCCATGTATATGAACACTAAAACATTTTCTGCCCTGCAGTGAAGAGGTTCAAAGGACTGCTTTTTAGCATTACATATTTTGATGTACGCAGGTTGAAACAAGTCATCCCAAGAGGTCCTTAAGAAACCTGTACAGATCAGTAATGTTGATTTTAAATGAAAATCTGAGAAGTTCTAGAGAATCAGGAGAGTGTTCTGCTACTGGTGTAAGTGATAAGACTGCTGAGGAAATGAAATACAAGGCAACTACTGAGGCACAGAGCCCCAAGAAAGTAACAGGTCAGCTGATAATGGGCTCCATTAGAGAATTAAATGCTGAGAATACAGTTAATGTTAACCAGCACAATTTCATAGAAATTAGGTCTTGTCAAATGAAATTGATATTGCTCTGAAGGACTACCAGGCTGCTTGATACAGGTGACAGCTGTGTTGGCACACTTCTGTAAAGCTTTTGACTTCCTGACACCAATTTAGAAATGTTTGCTCTTCAACAGTAAATTCAGAATGGGTTAACTAGTAATACTCAAAATGTATTTGCTAGGAGTAGCTGGCAAAATAAGTTGTAATTAGTGAGATTGTATAGAGATCATTCTCAGCTTAGTACTGTAATTAAAACCTGAAGCAAAACTCACTGTCTGAATCAGAGAAATCATGGAGCAGTAAACGATAGAGATGTTTCACTTACACAGCATGAGTTGGATCGTGTTGTGGATGGACATGCATTTCGCTCATAAGAGGTAGCAAAATGTTTATTGATATAAACCAGTGATTTAACAAAATTTGATAGTAAATGTGGCAGGATAATGGTATGCCATAATCACCCCCCAGTTCCCTGTTTAAATCCTTCTTCTACCTGTTTCCTGTTTAATAAACATTAGAATCCAGTTTTACTGTGTAGCCCCAAAAACTCATGCAGGAAAGGAAAGGGTTGTATACTTCCAAGGATGGGGCATCCACACCTGATCTGGGCATCCTGTTCCAGTGCCTCACAATGCACACATTAAAGAGTTTCTTCCTAATATCTAATCTAAATCTCTCTTCTATCAGTTTACAGCCATTACCCCTTGTTCTTTCCTACATGCCCTTGTAAAAATGTCCCTCTCCAGCTTTCTTGGAGATTCCCTGTTTATGCATTTCTGGAGCTAATCTTGATATAATTTATCAACATGCTTAAACTTTTATTGTGGCATAAGAACTCCTTGAACTATATAAAGCTAAAACTGAGAGTGAAAACATGCCTCATATGGAATAAGGGGTACTTCACAAAGATTTAGTCAGAGATACATATGCTTTAAGTTTACTTTCTGCATTCTACAAAAAAAAAGTTAAATGTACAGGGAAATCTATATGGTCATGGCTCAAAATTATGTTTCTAGTCCTTGCTGAGCCTCAATGTAAAATCTTCATCAGTAGCATTTTAGGGTGTGCAAGGACTTACACATTAGTCTCAAGGCCAGGTTGGATAGGGCTTTGAGCAACCTGGTTTAGTGGAAGGTATCCCTGCCTGTAGCAGGGGGTTGGAACTGAGTGATCGTTAAGGTCCCTTCCAACTCAAACCATTCTATCATGGTTCTATGATCTTTCTGCATTTTCTCCTCTTTTACAATACTTTCTTACTTGGCTCTGACAAAGCATTCTTTTCAGACTCGTTCTATTATAAGAATTGCTTTAAAGGTAATTTGAAAATAAAAAAAAAAAAAGCCCTTTTAGTTTAGTTCTTTTGCTTTATCATAACATTCATAAAAGGAGATGCTTTATTTGATTTTTGGAGGTAGTAGTAGGTCCCTAAGAAAACACTGTAACATTAGTCAGTATTTTTTGTCCTTGAGAAAAAGTTGTAATTTCAGTTAGCCAAGGTATAAGTTACTTTCTCAGTTACTCAGGTTTAATGCAATCCATATAGCACACAAATCTTACCCTGCTCATTGTTTAGCCATCCATTCAATCTGTGAAGAAAAAAGGTATATGTGGCTCTTACTTGTAATGTAAATAAATGAAACTCAGAGTTTTTTTCCTTTCACATATGAAAAAGCATCAAAAAGAAATAAATAGACTATTTCCTTGGCCACTTAAAGTTTATCGGGCTTGGTTCATCATTAGAGTTATACTGAGGATGAATTAGGACTCTGTATTTTTCCTATCCTGAACATACTTTCCCACTCAAACCAGTCTTTTTTTTACTTTTTATTCCAAGTATTTGGTTCTAAGCCTTTTCATAGCCTTCTCTTTATCATCAGCATCTGTTTTTCTTCTCTTACTGTCACCTTTCCATTTCTTTGGGTAGACCTCTTTAAACATTTACAGTTTCAGAAAGTTTCCGACCTGCCATTACTCGTAAGCCCTTAAAAGAATTCCTCATCTAGAAATGTCTAAGTAGGACATCATTACTTCATCAAAAGATTAAAATATTTTTCTGATGATGTGTCAATTTAAATTGTAATGCTCCCGTAAAAATCCTTGTGTTTGGTGGTTGTTTCCTTAAATACATTTCAGTGAGAAAGACAAGGGTTGTGAGTGTCAGCAAGATATGCCTTCAAACTGTTTAGGTTTGATTGCATTGCACTGTACAATGCTTCATTACTAGCTTAACCTCTCAAAGGTTTTCAGCTGCTGTTTTATTTAGTTATACTGACTACACTGCCTACAGCAACTCCAGGCAATGATTCCCCCAGTGGCATGCATGAGCTGCCCTGCTCTACTGCAAAAATACATTATGGCTGAATTTGCCCTCAGAGTTTGGAAAGATCTAAAGTCTTTGGAGACTAAAAATGTGTTTTTTTCTTTGTTTTAGCTGGCAGTATGAGCCTCTGGCATTTTAAAGTGCAAGTCATTAGCGTCCACAAGGGTGATGTTAATATGTCTGTGTTTCAATCTCAAGACATTTTCCAGTTGCTTCTGCCACAACAATCTCTGCCATCTCAGTGCTTTTTAAGCCCCTTGTGAATTCAAGTAAGCTTTGCAATGCCAGTAGGAATCACTGTAGACTCTGGCTGAAACCAGTTGCTACCTGATTTATTCTTTTTGCAGTAGTTGGCAGTGATGCTCAAAGTCATTCAGAGCTACTTGATGGGGGGAGAGGGGGCCAGGGAAAATGAAGAGAATGAGAATATAACACATTACATTAATGTAAAAACATTAAACACAATCAAAAGAAAAGCTGGAGGATTTTGAACCTTAGTTTTGAAATTACTTATTTTTATTTTAAATTGAGGAGCTATGATTTATAGACTTAAAAGAATACCCAGCTGTACATACAAAATCCCAGCAACAGTGATAACATGGCATCCAGAAATAAACGGAAACTAAAGGATCAATTGAAGCAATTGAGAGCATAGCCGGAGGGACCTGATGACAGTCCTCATTGACAAGAAGGACAGAATCTGTCAACAAAGGTAATGCCTTGCAAGAAATGCAATAAGGCAACACAAAGACATCAAGGGCTGACCCTTTAACCCATTGTGTAAGCACTGAGTGTGGAAGTACAGTGTGTTTGGTCAATTGCTGCTTGCTCTCACTGGGAGGAATGTCAGAAATATTCCCCCTTCCCTTTTAGACTGCTTTACTGTATTCCCTCTAGTTCCCAGCTCAGGCATAATCCCAGCTCCCACAACTAAAAGGAGTTTAATCAGAGGGATAGAGCAGAAGAAAAGAGTCTGAATGTGGAGACAACCCAGCGAAGCTAAAATCATAAACATTTTGGCAAGCACTGATATTTTTAGGTATTTCAGTTGGTCTTAGAGAAAACTAAGTAGTATGGTGCCAAGTCAATAGCGCCTGGGGTTAGATGGCAAGGTTTTACAGCCATCGCTGCCTGTCCCCACTGTGTAAATTTATAATAGGACTGGGGACTAAGAAATATGGTTTCTTTCTTAGTTTCCTTCTGATTCATTATTGATTTTCCTCTCAATGTCTTTAAATGAAGAACTGTGCAAGGGATTATTCTCTATAGCTCCAAGCAGAGGGGTTCTCTCTGGCACTGGGTCTTGCCCACTCCTAAGGCCAACATCAGACTTTCAGATTCATCTGCGCATGTGTGCCCACATGCATGTCTGACATCTTGTACCAGCCTGGTGATGGCTCAGTGCAACAGCTTGAAGAGAAGGGATAATCCTGGATCACACTATAATTGCTGCTGACCAGCTGATTTGGAGCTTTATAGAACTGGAGCTCTTGTTCATGAAGAATCCCAGAAGGGTTGTGGTTTGGACAAAGACGATACAGATCTTCAGACCAGCAGGTAGTGAGATCACAGTGTATAGGTGTATAAAAAAAATTAGCCCTGTTTACCCATTTGTTTTTATGTAATTATTACATTTATCTAAAAATATAATAGAATCACAGAATAGTTAGGGTTGCAAAGGACCTTAAGATCACCTAGTTCCAACCCCCCTGCCATGGGAAGGGACACCTCACCCTAGACCATGTCACCCAAGACTCATGTTTCCAGACTCAGATTTCTTGGAAGTAACACAAATCCTTATTTTGGTCTTGAGTAACACATTTTTGTTTGGATCACTAACTTTTATTCACAATATCGGGAATGCATATATTCATTCTGGCCATTTCCTTTTGTTCTTGTGTGTTATACTATGAAGTAGCTCTGATTCAGGTAAGACCTTACCAAAATACATGCGTTACTCTGAGTGTCAGTAATCATTTATACTGTGTATTAGTCTGACCTGTTTACACAGTGGCCTACAAGGAACTAGAAGCTTCAATGCAAATATCAGTATTGATCAAACTGGAGCTATTCTGTGCTAGTACAAGTGCTTAAAAAGGCAGAACTGAGGTGCTGGGTAATTCACAGTACCCTAAATGTCTTGAGAAAACAGTAGCAGTAAATTTATAGTCATTAGAATGAAAATTCAGAGTTTTGTTACAAAGTGAATGGATGGCAGTGCTACGCACAGACTTGGTTTGACTTCCAGTCACTTATTCCAGAGCATATTTTGCCTCTTTTTATTTGATTTGAACATGACTGGAATGAGCAAGTGGGAGTCTCCTCATGCTCTGAAAACTATGGTAAGATGCTTCTTGTCAAATGTGAATTTGACAGGGTTTACAGGCAATTACCAGAAATAAAAACTAGTAGGAAGTTGCACATCAAAAGTAAAGTACACTTAGAAAGCTTTGTGTATGTTCCAGTGACAAGAGGAGGCAAGGATGAGTGTGGGCCTGTGTGTGTGTAACTCTTCAGTATGATGTAGATGTTCAGTGCATCTAAGTCTTAACATCCAGTGCATCTGATTTGTTTTCAATTTAATTTATTCTAGTTTATTTGCAAAGAACTCTGAGGCCATCAGACTATTTTAATGATTAATGACCAAGTTTTCCTTATGTTGTTAAAAAAAATAGTATTCTATTTTATATAAATTCAGTACAAATTGTTTGAGAATAATTGTCTGAGAATAATCACTATTGCTTTTATACAAATTCAACAGAAATTGTCTGAGAAAAATAGCTACAAGAGGTTCTGTTTTGCATATCTATTATTCTTCCAGTTGGATGCTCTAAAAGCATTCTACAAACAATAATAAATTTAGCTTTATAACACCCTGCTGGTGTGAATGAATATTATGAACGTTTTTAAAACAGGAAAACTGAGGCATAGAGATATTAAAGCAAAATGCCTCAAGGGTAGCCACTGGCGTTGCTTTGGAACGTTTCCATTTTCTTTCAGTGAAAGCAAATGACACTACATTATCAAACACTGCATTCTCAAACTGGTGGAAGTGTGAGGAAAAAGTTTTATGATGCTGTCATCACTTCTGCACTGTTTTTCCTTGGAAGATGAGTGGTAGTCTATGGGGATGTTCAGGATCTCAAAGGAAAGCACTTCAGATTAGCTGGAAGGGGCTGTTGTGAACATCATCAGACATTTTGCATAATGTAGTGCATTAAATGTTATGGCCCTTATAATTTGCAATAATGTGTGATTGTGCACATAACTTTTGGATTACTTTCTAAAGTAAATTATGTAAATTTTATGTTTTGATGATAAATCTATTCTAGATTTTCTAGATCTGTGCTTAAACTATTCTTAAATGGGTAGAGAAATCTATTAAAATTTCAATATCATTATATCTCCAACACAGTATTATAAACAGAAAGGTATAGAAAAGTTCTGCCCATTGCTGCGAATGCTCAGTTTTGGTAGTGCAAGAGGAACCATATTGTTTAATATGTAAAAGCCAAAGTAGAGACATTGCATGAGATATTAAAAGATTTTGCAGTCTTGATGAATAATCAATAAGAAGCACACACACTGGATTCCATTATAACTGTAAGCTATAGGTGCATCCAAAGTTTGATCTTAACTCTGTTCCCCAGATACGAGAAAACAAATTGAAGCTGATGGATCAGCTTTGCAATAATGTGAAGTTCTTTTGGCTTTAAACAGGGTCAGTATATTTATAACTCAGTTATACTAGGAGTTTTGATTATTTGGCTTCTGCTTCAGCCAGCTGTGGAAGAAAGTCTTGATGGATGGAGTTTACTGACAGTACTACAGAGCTGCTGCAACTGATTGTACTGAAAGGGGAGTTGGAACTAGATGATCTTAAGGTCCTTTCCAACCCTAACTATTCTATGATTCTATGATTCTAAGGTGTAAGAATGAGTATTAAAATTGGTCAGGGCTGAATGCAGTCCTTAGTGAAAGTATCTGTGGTACAGTTACATATCAGCATAAAATTTACACCTCATTTGTAAGAGGTACACTGGCTTATGTCCTTAGTGTAGAAAACTTCCTGTTTCCCATATATAGCATCCCTTAGTGTTTATAGACCTCCAGCTATAGATTTCTGCCTGTGCTGATTGGGACACCTCTTCTGCAGCAAAACAATAAAGGAAAATGTAGTGTATAAGTTGTTAATAAATTACATTGAATGTGAGGAATTGTTCTTTACAAATATTGTGCATCAGTTGTGGTTATTTTATCATTAGCAATTAGTGTTGTTTCATGATTTAGAATACCCCTTTTATTTCAGCTATTTAACAGTTTATTTCCGAGTAAGTTGTAGTTGGCAGTAGAATGATCACACATCAAATTCCAAAATGGAACCCTAGATAAGCCAGTTGCCATGTAGGTACTCCCAAATGTAATTGCATTGGAAATCCTGACACTGAGTAACAGGGTAATTTACAGTTCATTCTGCAGTACTCCAGAGTACCTTGCTTCTGTCAGAAAACTCTGCCTGAAACTGAGCATTTACGTTTGGGCTGAGCGTTAGCACTGATGTGGTGTGTCTCAAAGAATGAACAGAATTAAGTAAATTAATCAAAGAAAATAGAAAGCAAGGCCCTGTGTACCATCAATTCTGATTTATTTGAATGGTCTTACAAATAGCTCTGTATCAATGTAATCAGTCGTTCTGTCAGCTTTTTGGGGTCAGAGATCTTACCGACTTAAATATTAGGCCTCTGAGGACTATTTTACTCTGTTGTCACGATGCTGCAAATGCTAGTGGGGCTTGCAGGGCAGATGTTACCTGTGAAACAGTGAAACCAGTTCCTCTGAATCCTGCTTCAGAACCTCAACATGTACAATAGAAGCTGCTTCATAGTGCTTCATAGTGCTTCACAGTGAGACCACCTCAGACTCTGAAAACTCAGAATGTCTTTTTTCCCCTTTGTTGTTCCTGTGATTGGAGAGTACTGCAGTTTTCTCATTGGCTCCTACCTAACTAGAAAGCCAAGGGGTGGTTTTTTTCCCTTAGCTTCCTAAGTAAGCTATTCCTTGGTATCTTCTGCTTTGGCTGGACTAGACCCAGTTCCATTGGTTTGATGGTCTCAGAAGAGGAAGGCATTAAAAGCTGAGCAGAAAAGTTTGAGCCCTATAGCAAAGTTGCTTCTTCAAATTGTTTTTCAGGTGTTCACAGGAATGCTTGATAGAAGACTGTTACTAGTTTTTGTAAAGACTATTTTGAGTTCAGTATTTATTCTTGAAGACTGTGAGTACAATAAAAACTTCATCAATTTTAATAGAAATGCTTTATTCTGAAAATGATGGTTTAAAGTTTTTGTAGGGTAACCCCCTTCGAAAGATTAGCTGGGCTAATCTGGTCGTGTTACCTGATGGAATCTTGAGAGTGCTGTGAAAATCAGACATTTTTTCACACTAAAATCTTAGAATTCCGAGATGTGAAGCTTGCATATGAGATAGTTGCAAAAGTTGGCAGTTGCCGCGCTGAAGAGGCGAGACGAAGCTTGATACAAGCAAGGTGTCCATTTATTT
>JBAFWW010036095.1:0-10540 GCA_036873685.1 Agapornis canus
GGGTGTTGGAACTGGATGATCTTAAGGTCCTTTCCAACCCTAACTATTCTATGATCTGTGCTTTTATTATATATCATTGCCAGATTGCCCTGCCTCATTTTTCTGCCTGCTCTCAACTCCCTGATGTCATCGCAAGTGTCTCCCCAACTTCAGTCTCCCCCCACCAGGTGCTTGCTCATGGCTTCTCCTTGTTCCTTGCCCCATTTCTCCTGCTTTACAGTTCTGCTGCTTTGGGGCAGTGAGGGACTATGGGGGGACCTCATGGGCTGAGATGACAAGGATGGTTTTCTGGCTCTCTCTTCTTGTGCCTGGACTCACAACCATGTCCAACAGCCAAGAAGGGTTCGTAGCAAGGAAAGTCCTAAGTAAGCCCCAGAAGCCCCAAAATGGAGTAAGATCAAGGCAGACAGAATCTGTAGAAGTTTTTCTCCCAGAGGCTAATAAATCTTCAGTGGGATGGTTTCAAAGGCTTTTCACTTTGCCAGATTTGGATGCAAAATGCACATCCCTGTTCCCAGGGTGACACCAAATTTCCAGTCCCCTTTCCAGAGGATGGAGGCATGAGAAGAGCCTCCAAGAAAATAATTGTTAGAATTTGTTTTTACATCGACTAAGCACTTTTCTCTAATCTTGGGTTGGAAAATGGCCAAGCCTTCCCCCCTTCCACCCTCCTTGTAATTTCCTAGAAAATGCTGCTGGAGGCAGACACCTGGCAAAGGAGAACTTCAGCCCCAATAGTTTTAATGTGGTGAATATAGCTGGGAACAGGAACTGCTGATGGCACATGTTAAGGTATCTCTACTGAGTGCTAACAGCCTTCTGGCATCCCAGCACTGTGCTGCACCGCACCTCCCACCAGCCTGAACTCAGGACCTTGTGCTAGAAAATGCATTACTTGTCGTTTTGAGCAGAACAAATGAGAGATGCAAAAATCACTTTGTGTGCTCAGGAAGCATCAGGCGTGAGCACAAATAAAAGGACCACGGCAAAGGCTCCCTGCTTGTGCTTCAAGGTAAACCCACCAGCGTGCGCCTCCTTCTTGCAAATGCCATACAGTGTTTTTTACTCTCTGCTGGAAGAAAAAGCTGCCCTAAGAAAAGCAGAATGAGGGCTGATGTTTTGAAAGGTGTCCAAGAGTAACAAAACTCAACTCTCCAGGGCTGAGTTTCGCCTCTTGTGTTTCTCAACCAGGGTGGTTGAATGTGTTACAGACCTATCAGAAATTTTGCTACAAATGCACAAATATTAATCTACTGCCATTTCCTTTGCTTTCTTAAACATGAATGAGGATTTTTGTCTCTTTCTCCCTCCATAAATTGTTCATGGTCAGAGGGGGCATGTTCCGTGTCAAAGTCTTGACCGCCAGGATCAAACAAAAAACCCTTGTGAACTCAAAAGTGGAGACAAATAAATGACTATTGCTTTTTTTTTCCCCCTTTTGCCTGGAGTTAAACCTTTTCTCTGTCAACAATATTGACTTTGTTCGCTTGGAAGGAAACAGAGCGGGAGAGAGAGAGGGAGATTTCTCTAGATGCTGCACAGAAAAAAACATTTTGGAAAGAGGAATGAAAAAAGACAGAGGTTACAGGAAATGGTAGACATTTTTTGTTGAATTAAACCATTAGGAGTGACCCAAAAACCAACGGGAAAGAAAGGAAACAACTGGATACATTTAGGTCACAAGAACCAGCCAAACGGGGAGCTGAAACCAATTATCATAAATGAATGTTTCTCTTTTATTCATGACCACCGTGTATGCTCCCATGATGCTCTTTGTCTTATTATAAAAACAGATGAAACTATTTCATTTTGTTCTTATACTTATTAGCTAATGCGGCTTTTGGGCAATTTATCAAACACCAACACATGTTGTGATTAATAAGCTCAGAGAATTAATCACCGCTCAAGCCCCTTAAAAACCAGAGGATGTCAGGTCCTTCTTAAATACACGTTTGTGCAGGATTATGTAACTTAAGCGGTGACATCTAGTTGTGATGCATATTCATGCATTTTACACGCCTAAAGATCCTTGAAACCATATGTTCAGGCAAGCTATAATTACAGTAACTTCCATTTCTATGGGGCTTTGCCCTGTAGCATGGGCAGAGCAGGCCCTGAGTATCGTAGACAGAAGGTGGTGCACAGAACCCATTCCCACATCATCAATGGGGCTGGGGAGCAGTATTGGGGGTTTGGACTATTGCTTCCGGGTTTCAAAGGGGAGATAAGTGCTGTGGACTGGCAAGGGTTAAAAATCCTCACTGCTCCTTCTTGGACTCTTCCCCAGGGATCTTGCTGCCCCCTTGAATCTGGGTACCATCAGGGGGAGCAAAATGCCATTATACCTGGCCACAACAGCTCAGCATCTTCCTTGCTCCCACTAACCTAGTGCAGCCTCTAATGAGCCATAACTGGCTCTTAAGTGCCCCTAGCCACTTCACTGAGGTTAGAATAAACTTCTAAATGGGGATGAGGAAAGGCAGAGGCAGCCAACAGGTCCTGCAGCTCAGTGAGGTGTAGAGGAGCTGGCTCTGTGTGGTGGGAGGCAGCTCTGGGGCTTTGGGAGCATCCACAGGAGTGGTGGGACAAAGAGTTGGAGCTGTGCTTTAAGGTGGTCTGCTTGATAGGGAGACAGCCACAGTTTGACAGAGAGGGGACCAGGGGCATTGTTTTCCACTGGAGCAGTTTAGTGTTATGGAAGCAGATGTTGCAGGAGTTTGGGTGCATTTTGCCATGGCAGTTGTGTTTGGGAGGTGGTGGGGGGAGCGGTCACTTTGGTACTGACAGGCTGCATTGCATTTATATATCTCCCAACAGATGCTGAACAGAAGCATTAAAAAGACTTGCTCTGGCCTGGCTATGGCACATTGTTATGAGTAACATGAAATATTTGAGGACATTTGCACCTTGTTAAAAATGTATATATAAATACATGTATATATTTATTCATAAAAATATACATATATATAAATATGTATGTTTATATTTGCAACCTCACTCCAGGCAAGACCAAATCTTAATATCCTTGAATGTTACATGCATAGAAAGCCATTGTTTGATTGCTGTAAAAATGTAAAAGTGCATCCCCAATTCTAAGCTCTAAAGTACAGTAATGCTGTTCACTGAGGCTGCCTGTTAGCAGGCTGTTCTGCTCAGCCAGCTACTTGCTGTGTCAATATCCAGTTGACTTCAACAGGAACAAAGTATGTGTTTAAGTGCTTTTATTGACTAGGGAGGGACTTAAGCATGTGTTTAAATGCTTTCTAGAATTGAGGCATAAATGCTTGATTCTCAAAGCCCAGCAAAATAATGGGGTTGGTCTTCAGTCGAGCATAAATTCTAGGGCATGCTACAGAGGCAGCTGAGTGAAATTCTATAGCATGTGTCAGACCAGATTTTCATAATGATCCTAAACCCTCTGCATCTCTCCATAGCCTACAATGAGATTTAGATCTCACCTTTTAAAAAGGAAAATAAAATGAAAAGCAAAGCTTTCCTCCTCTTTGGTTCCAGGCATTTGAATAAACTGTTGCTTGTTCAGGGATAGCTGGGAAATGGAATTTGTGCAAGTTTATGCAGCTAATTTGTCAACTGTTCAAGAAAATATGTAAAAGGATGCTGCCAGGACTGTGTCTGTGGAAAGACTCTGGCATTTAAATAGGAAAAAACCCATCCTTAGACAACACCTGCTGGCATTTTCCACAAGGACAAGATATTTTGCTATGCCTCTCACATGTCAGCAAATATTTTCTCCCAACCCAATCCCAGTGATGTGTGTTTATTTTTCTCCTGAAATAGATGCATGCCACCAAAGCCTCTTTGGTGTGTGTTAACAGCGTGTTGGCCCAATGGGCTGTGTTTCTTCTGGGGAAGATGGACAAGCTTCTTTTCCTTTGAGTTTCCAACTTGGAGCGCCAGAAAAAGAAAATTAAAAAGCAGGCTTTTCGTTTTCGTCTTTCGGCATCCCTGATGTGGTTGCCGAGGCATTGCTTAGAAACACAAACATTACAGCACATATGGAAGTCTACTGTTGAGTGGAACCGAGTCCTAAAGCAACATGTTAAGTCGGAAAAATTTATGTTCATGCTAAAGCAGCAGTGTAGTAATCTGTTTCAATGGAAGTAAGAGGAATGCATCAGTGATGGAAATGGCTCGCTCCCTTGGATGCAAGTGCAGGAATTCAGACCTATGGTCTGGGATGACTGAATGAAGAGGAAGTTGCTTTTAACAGTGAGAAAAAATCAGGCTTGCGGAGACCAAACTTCCGTGTGTGCTTGTCTATCTTGTTGTGTAGAAGCAGCTTTATTTCATAGAATTGTTTAGGTTGGAAAGTACCTTTAAAATCAAGTCTTATGTGCCCATTTATGTGCACACTCAAAATAGCCATTTTTTTTCCCTTTGGCTGCATGTAAATGAGGAAGTTGTAGGCTTGCTGAGGGCAATAGAGGTACAAGTCCAATGGATTTGTCAAGACAAGCCATTCGACTCTCTTCAGGTGACATATTGGGGTTGCCTCTGTAATCAGGTAAATAGAAAAGTATGTCCAGGCAGTGATTCATCTTTACTGTTTTTAGATGGTCTGATTCATCTCATGAAGGTGTCTTCTTCAATTGATTCAAGAGACAGCCTAGGAAACTAACTCACTTTAGGCAAGGTATGTTACCTTGCAAATAAAACCTCGATTTTTGGTTCCTCCCTTGGCATTCCAGTTCACAAAAAGCATCATTTGGCATCTTGATTGAACATCTAATTCAACATCTAAAAATCTTCAAAAGCCTGAAATACCACCTAGTCCCTTAGTTTCTCAGAATTATATGCCTCAGTTTCTCTTTTGTGAACTTGGACATCCTTATCTGATGAGAACAGTGTAAAGCTAAATAATCAAGACTGAATTTCTTAGATATTAGAAAAAATTGTGGTTTAAAAGTATTTCAGAGAGAGAGTTCCTAGCACCATCAGGGGAAAAAATAAAAAGAGGGCAGAATTTTTATTGCTACCTTGGGTTTGTGTGCCTGCAATCTCAGCATCTGTTAGTCAGTGGACTAAAGTACTTTTGCAGATATAACTGCCTTGAAAATTGCTGTTTGCTTTTCTCCATCTCCAGTGAGGCTTCCTATCCAAAGACTCTCATGCTATGGAGTCTAGAGGGATGCTATGTGTGGGTTGTGGGCCCAGGACCAAGCATGTTGGTCAAACACAGGTTTGAGGGTGGAAGGTGTTGGGGAAAGGCACAACCTGCCCCTCAGCTGGTCCCATCCCTGAATCACCCATCACCACCACTCCAATGCCATACCAAGGGCAGGGTAAAATGCACAGCTCCAGCTACTCCTTATCCCTGTGACGTCATATCCCTGAACTCAGTGGAGCTGAAACCCTGTGGCTCCTGGGTTAGACACGTCAGGATAGCACAAACATGAGCTAAGACCAAGACAGGGCAGCAATGTGGAGCTGCTGGGGCAAAAGCAGCGAGTGTTTTGCAGGAGAGAAGGAGGTTTTGGAGACCTAGCACGCAAATCCTTTGAATCCTGGTTTTATCAGCTTGCCTGCTCAGGGAATAGCTTGCTTTTTAAGTTGCTTATTGTTTCAGGCCTACAGCTAATCCTCTAAGAAAGTAATTTCTGTTTCTCATGGCTAATACCCCCATCCTGCATTGAATGTTATATCAAAACAGAATTGCTGCTTAGTCAGTGGCTGCTTTTCAGCCAAAGAAACATCATGGGTTGTAGATTATTGTGACTTTTATTTTTTTCCCTACATTTTTTAAATCCAGATGAATATTTAGATGTCATTTTCGATGTCCAATTTCTTGATTTTGGCCGATTGAAAAAGCCACCTATATATTTGCAAAACGTTTTTGGAAGCCTGAAGATAACCACGTCGCTCCCATGGTTAAAATGTTTTATGTAAAACTTGTTATTACCATAGATCAATGGGATATGTACAGAATATGTTACAATGGGGCCTGTGTTAAGGATTTGTCAAGATTTCCATTATAAACCACTATTTTCGAGGGTTTATAACTCGGTCATAAAAATTCGTTCCAAGCTAAAACTTGGCAAACAAAATGTCAACCCAGGAGAGATTTTCTTTTACCAGATTTGCTTTAATGCTTTAAACTGATTTGTCTATTTTAAAATTATACGAGTGCCCTGTTTTATAGACTTTCTGTGTATACAGGGTGCGCGTGTGCATGTGTGCTAATATAACATGCATACCAGGGAAGAAACAATGTTAAAAGCACATTAGTGCAGCAAAAGAGAGCTCCCCAACCCCCCACGAGGTTAAAACTGGGGTTGGATTTGCATTTTGTGGAATCTTAAATTTGGGGATGACAACTCTGGGGCTTCAACTGGTGGCCTCAGCCAATCAGGGGTGATCTACACCAGCTGAGCTCCTGTCTCGTTGTAACAACACCCAATACACAACATACAAAAATCGATGCAAATCTGGACACTGAGGTGGTTAGAGAGGATCTAGGACCATCTCAGGGCACCTGGTGGTGAGACATGCAGCTGATCTCCCATAGCATGATCTTGGATCCTGGCTGCTCTTGATGGTCAATGCAAGAGGTAGGTGTAACAATGGAGGTGCCAGTATTAGATGACTGAAGCATAGTACTCTGCATCTTCCCTATGGCCAGGACATGGCACCACTGGGTTGTAGGTGGCCTGAGCTGCTCATCACTCTTGAGCATAGATGTCATTGCTGATACCCACATATGCCTTAGGTGCTCTGAGAGGAGGTCCGAATATTCCTTCATTGGTGCCCTTGGCTGTGATAGAGGATTTCTCATTCTATTCACAGCCCAAAGCCCTGCAATTGCAGCAGTGCCTAGGGGAGAGGAGGGATGCAGTTGGGCTTGCAAACACCCTACTTGAATACAGGCAACGGAGAAGCAGAAAGACCTCCAGCAGATGTTTTAGGCATGGTCCAAGGTCATAAGCTTGCCCCTGAAGGAGCTAATTTCTGTCCTTTGACCACAGAGGGAGTCTCAGGTGACTATGCTCCCAGCTTATGTGCCTCAACTGGCTGCCCAAAAGCTAGAGGAGATGAATCTAAGCTTGGCTTTTTGCAGGACTAAGCTTTAGACATAGAGGATCAGACTGCCTTCTCTGTCTGTCTGAGGCAGATGCATGAGTCTTGAGTCTAGTGTCCTTCCCTGGTGCACTGGCTTCCCTTCTCCTGAAATCCTAGGATGTGAACTCATTCTCCTGATAAGATGAGGGAGTTTGTCCTTTCCAAGTGTCACTTGCACTCTCCTTCAGTAGCTCCCTCCTGGCTCTTGTGTGGAGCTTGGTGTTTAGCCCTGCTTGCTCACAAGTTTCCTTAATTGAGGACAGAAATAGTTTCCCATTTCTGCCTTAAATCCAGTGTACACACAAACACACTTGTAAGATATTTAAGATACACAGAGTAGAGCTTTTCTAGATGTGTGTGTATGAGAGGGGGGTAAAGAAAAGCAATAAAGAGCCTATGTTATACCACATGTGTGAGCAAAATGCTGTGGTTAACTCCCTTCAGATAGATTTCAACTAGGGCCCCTCTGTAACAGCCCCCAGAAGACTACTGAAAAGTCGGCATCCATAGTTTTAAATAGGTTCATTTAAAAACTAAATTGTATTAGGGTCTTTTCCTCCCCCCTGCCCCTGCAAACCAAATACACAAGTGACACAAATAAGGAAAACTGCAGCTGGTTGTGGCTTGTGCTAGGTAGACAGCTTCTCCTGGTGTGATGGGGACATCAGTGGTGGAGCAGGTCTGCTGTGATTTAAGGTGCTTGTGGGAGGGTTGCCATGGGTGTCTGCTTAGCAGCCCTGCTGGGCTGGGAGAAATGAATGGTGATTTTGTGGTCAAGTGCACTGTAGAGGGATGATGTCGAGTAGGCTGGTGAACAAGTCTTGGCTGGGTATGGGGTAAGTGAAGTCTTGACCTAGATAGGGTAAAATAGGGTAAAGAAGAGTACTACAACCCCTGCACCATTTTCCATCCTTGCCTCTTCTTTACCTTCCTTTTGGGTAGGAGCTATGACAAACTATTGTCTTCTCTGCCCCTCACATTGCAGAAGATGATGGGGTTCTCTGGGCAATGGCCTTTTCTGCATCTCCTGATGTTCTTGTGCTGCATCCTCCACCTTGTGTCTCTGTGGTATGCCTGCAGACTGCTCTGCCACTGCTACACACATTGCTGCAAGGAGTCTGTCCAGCACACGGGAGATTAAGGAACATTAATAAGAATCAGACTGAGAATAAAGTGAGTTGACAGTCGGGCTTTGATTTTTCCAAAGTGCTTTTTGGATGAAAACTGGCTTCTCTTTTTTATTATTTTTTCCCTTTTTTTATTTTTTTGGACGAAGTTTTGCACAAAGGATGACACTATTTGTATTGGCACCTTTTCCAGATCAGTCCCCAAAACACTTCAAGCCTAAGATTGTCAGTTTTTCACTTGTCAAAAACCCAAAACAAACCAGAGTAGAAATGACGGGTTTGGCTTTCCCTTCGTGTGCTGTGAAAAACAAATAAACAAAACAAATATTTTTCTAACTTTTTAATGGAAAATCAAATTAACATTCTTACCGCAGTTGCTAATTAAGCGAGCAAAGTGGAGGATGTTACACCCAGAGGCATGCAGCCTTTCCTTGTAGCTGGACAGACTGTTTATGAGCATGAGAAATGTACCTCAAATGTGTCTCCACATCGCTTTATTCTTTGTCGATGCCAAAGAATTAAACTATTGGAGCAGTGGAAGTAAGATCTCACTTTCCTGCTGAACTCAAAGCCAGAAATAAAACAGCTGTGCCGAGCCATGGTGGAGGGAGCCGGGTCACCTTTTGGTGAATTTAAATGAGTTCTTAATGAAAAGGGGAATACATTTTTCACACATTCCTCTGCATTAAAGAGGGGTCAGAGACTAGCATCAAGGTGAGCCTCAACTCAGGAAAGACACAAAGGGAATTCCTGAGCTGCCGACAGAAATGTCTCTCTAGTCTGCCAGGAGCCAAAACACTACTGCTGGAAAAACAGCAGGCAGGGTGGAAATCTGGGTCCAATGAAGGCCAGCAAAGGAAGCTGCAGAGTTGGGGTCGTGGTGGGGGAAGATAAACAGCATCCTTGCATTGGAGCGGTCAAGCTTATTACAGAGATGAGGCTGGTGGTGGGTGTGAATAGATTTAGGCAGATGGCATGGACCAGCAGTCCTGTCTCTATCACTGAAACATTGCAGCACCCAGTCCTTTTATAAAGATGTGATGCTTCTGAATACTGGCTGTCAGGACTAAGGAAAAAATGTGTGACCTCAGGCAAGTTACCAAGTCCTCCATGTCTCAGTTTTGCTATCTGTAAAATGGGCTCTTACTCAAAGGGAATTGCTGGGAGGATTACAAATGGGGTTGGACAGGCCAGCTTGTCTATCTGAAAGCTGATTTTTGTCTGTCTGATGGAAACTCGAAATGCCAATGTGGTGGATGTTTTTCTTTGGTCTTTGCTAAGGCAGTAATATAGAGCTGTCATTTATAGAGCACTTTTCTGATCTGTAGTGTTCCTCAGAGGTGTTGCTAGGCAGATTTAAGCAATGATCTTGAAAAACATGGACTTTGGTCATTTGGCTTTACTCAGGTGGGAGATGCAGGACAAGCAGGGTCTTAGCTGTGTCACTTGCTGCAGTTCTCACCCCTATATTACAGCCCCTGCCCAGGGCACTTGCACTGAGAGCTGCTGGACTGCCCTGGGGGGTCTGATACCTCTGCAGCCCCCAAATTCTCTCCTATGGGAAAGGGTGCCCTCCCTGGGTGATCCTGGGGTCTCTCTGCTCCTCTCCATGAGTGAAGGACTGAATTGCAATTTCATGGGTGGCCAGGAGCTGAAATGCTGCTGTCAAAAGCAGCCTCATGCAGACTGGTAGGATCTGTGTCATTGATGATGTCCCTTTTGTGCAGACTTGATGCTTCTCAGGAGGACTGGTGGTGCCTTTGGCACTATGGTGGGATGCTTAGCCTCACTGTATGAAAGCAGCAGTGTGGGCAGAGTATGGTGGGTACCAAGCAGGGAGGCATCTCTAGGAACAGGGCTTGGGTTTGTTTTGCACCTCATTCCTACATTAGGCACATAATTATACTAGACTCTTTCCAGCATTAATAAAGAACAGCATGTCCAGAGGGCGATTCAGACCTGAGTTGTCTATGGCCCTCCCTTGGTGGGGAAAGGGGCCCTGTTAGGTTCCTAATTTAGGCTTTTCATTGGAGAAAGCTCACATTTGGTGCAAAGAGTCGGTCTTGAGATATGCATAAGAAAACAGCCTAAACCCTGCAGATATCCCTTATTGCTGGTAGTGTTCAGGAGAATTATCCTCTCTGGGGTAGGCAACCATCTTCTTTCTTCCCTGCCTTCTGGGGAGAAACTGGGGGTCTGTGGAGGAGCACGGTGCTGAGCTGTCTTTTCTGTCTGAGGGCCTGGTTTCTTTTCTATTATAACATTATTTTAAAGGGGGGGGGGGGGGGGGGAGGCCCGGGGGGGGACCGAGGAAAATTTTTGTGTGAAAAACATAA